>JAJMFR010000031.1:0-72489 GCA_030574835.1 Yamadazyma cerambycidarum | reverse complement strand
CTGGTAAACCATGGGTCTCATTACCAAAGGGTAAAGGTATTAAATTATCTATCTCTGAAGAAAGAGACAGAAGAAGAGCTCAACAAGGTTTATAAATGTAATATAGGAAGATAAAGATTAATTTCAAAATCCCCTCTCAAGACTCTAGCTGCAAAAGTCGTTTTTGTAAACGTAATTTCAGGCCCTAATATACCACCACATGGTAATAGGGCCCATAATCAATGCAGGGTGTTGTTCCGCGCCAAAAATGGGAAATTGATTAGTAGTAATGACTAGTAGGTATAGAGTTGAATATGCTCTTAAGAAGCATCATAGAGATGAATTCATTGAATGGATCAAAGCATTGTTAGCAGTTCCATTTGTGTTACATTCTGATATTGAAACTGAAAAGTTGGGATTCAACGATTTAAATGAATATGAAGACTTTAATATTAAGAAAGAACTAGAAATCGAAAAAGAGTGTAGGAAACGATACTTTGAAGTGTTTCAGGATGTTGAAAAATTGATTGATAACACAATTGCATTAGATGATTATCATAAGGGGTTTGTTCCTGAATCAAGATTAAGAAAATTGGTGCCCACCATTGGTCAGTTTTTTACAAGATTACCATTAACTGAGGCATTCTTGATTGAAGATGCAAAGAGGTCAATAAGTAAGAGAAGATTAGTTAGTCCAAGTTTCAATGATGTTAGGAAAATCTTAAATACTGGTCAAGTTTTATCTTTAGCTCAAGGTTATAACGACAGAAGTGGTAGGTTTTTGAAGTTGATTACGTTTGATGGTGATGTTACATTATATGACGATGGTAAGTCTTTAATCAAGACTGATGAAATAGTTAAAAGGTTAATGAAGTTATTAGAATTGGGGTTTTTCATTGGAGTTGTAACTGCAGCAGGGTATCCTGGACAACAAGGAGCAATCCAATATTATTCAAGATTAAAGGGATTGATAGATGCTATAAACGAAAGTAATTTACCTGATGACAAGAAACATAATTTGTTGGTGATGGGAGGTGAATCGAATTATTTATTTAGGTATGATAATGATTTGCAAAACTTGAAATTCATTGAAGCAAAAGATTGGTACCTTCCATCAATGATAAATTGGAATAAATCTTACATTCAAGATATTATGGAATTATCTTATAGGCACATGGAAAATTTACGACAAAAATTTAATCTTGACGATGATGCAAAGACATTATTGATCAGAAAAGAAAGGTCAATTGGGATAGTTCCAATCAACGGGTTTAAAATCATTCGTGAATATTTAGAGGAAATTGTTTTATCATGTTCCAATAGACTTAATGATATTATGAATCAACTAGGAAGTCATGATATCAGGGTATGTGCCTTCAATGGAGGTTCAGATGTTTGGGTGGATATCGGTGACAAATCTTTAGGAGTTGAGAGTTTACAGAAGTATTTGTGTAGGGACAAGAATCATGATCTTTGTCCAATTTTAAGAAGTGAAAGTTTACATATAGGTGATCAATTTGCAAGTTTGGGAGCTAATGACTTCAAAGCAAGATTGAGTGCTTGTACGGTGTGGATATCGAGTCCACAAGAGACTGTAGAAATCTTAGATGAGTTCTTATCAAAGGTTAAACCTTAAATGTTGATGATACGTTTATAGATTATAGATTTATTAAAAGTACCTAGAAGTTCTTTGCATCCCTGGTAGCTGTAGAGAAGCTTAATAGTTTCTCAATATTTCATTCAATTCATCTCTTTGAATGCAATTCTCTAATTTGAAACTAGCAGCTAATTCATCCAATTCTTCAAAGCTTAAGTCTTTGAAATAATCTGCAAATTCATGTTGAGCATATTGGGAGAATATCATTTCTCTTGAAACTCTAGTCAAATAACTATGAAGGTCGTGAATCTTTGGATATAAGGCTTTATGGAATTTTTCAGGAATATTGTCTAAGAAATGATCACCTAATTGTTGATATAACTTAGCGTATTTTGGATCAATGTCATTTCCCCATCTATCTAAACCCAATTGCTTCTTCTTCAAAAAGAACTTACCTAATAATTTATACCAAGCTGAATCTGGTGAGACATAAGTCAACCCTTGGTATCCGATATCTTTATAAACCCAAATGGACCAACTGATTGGAGAATCATCTCCTGAAGGATCTCCATGTTTATAGACTTGTAATTGATCTTTTAATACATTATATCTTGCAGTATTGATAGTTTTAGGATCTTCATCACCTCTTTCTTTACTAGCATAAACTGGTCCAAATTCACCATTCCAAACTGGCACATTTAATTTCTTCATAATTTCAAGCTTTCTTTCATATTGTTGTTTCAATTTATCCTTTTCTTCTTGGTTACCTTTATATAAGGTTCCTTCCAAATTAGGAAAGCCATAAATCGTATAATCATGAATGGCATAAACGGAATTGGGGTATGGAGTATTAGGGAATTGACGGAAATCCATGGCATAAGTATTACCATCCAAGAATAAAATATGATTTGGATCTACGGATCTGATAACCTTTTCAACATCAGTATAGAAATTTACAAGCTTTGAATGATCTGATACAGCTGGTTCATTTAATGGGTTATATCCTGCAATCCACTTATTATCCTTATAGTATTCAGCAATATGTTTCCATAAATTTAAGATAATATCTTGAAAAACTTTGAATTCCCAAAACAATGAAAAATGGATTTTGGAGTCACTATGCCAGTCTTGATTTTGTCCACCTGGAGTTGCATGTAAATCTAAAACAGTATAAATTCCATGCTTAGCACAAGTATCGATTTGCTTATTTAATAACTCAAAACCTTTAGGATTGATTTTGAACATATCCCCTTCATCATCAATGAAATGTCTATAGTTGAACGGAATTCTAAGACAATTCAACCCTACCAGTTTGAAAAACTTGGCATCCAGTTCAGTCCAAAAATATTCGTAAAATTTATCAAAGAAATAATCGAATTTTTCTTTACCAATTGCCTTTTCTAAAACTTGCTTGTGTTCGGTTTCATGTCCTGGGAACCCAGTAATGAAATTTTCCATATTTAAAAGCCCACCAGTTGCACTTCCTTTTAAAATAACGGAGTCTCCATTTTCATCAACAATTTTTGTACCTTTAACTTTTAAGAACCCAACCATTTTTAATTCTTTATTGGTAGATAATTGAAGTTTAGATCGGACGGTAATTGGTGCCTTTATATGAATTTATCGCAAAGATTATAGGAATGTCACCTCCACATTTTACCGGCATATAATACGTTTATGTGTAGATCCAATTGTTGAACAAACCCCACCCTTGGCATTCATAAGTTGGGGCGGGAAAATCCTTTACAATTCCGGCTTTGTTTTTTATTGGTTATATATCGACCAATTATACTATTTAGGATATTATAGTTTAGTTTAAGTGCTTAAATCTTGAATTGAGTAGAATTAATGTAACCGTATTTTATTTTAGACCCTATAGGTGGTTTCGCACGGACAAATTGCCTGTTTTAGAAAGCCGCATTGGAATACGATCAATGGTTTATATATGAGCCAATTTAAGTTTAGAGCTATTGTAAATCTTAATTTTAGTTTCCAAGAGTTTTGGGTAAAGGTTAATTTGGGTTTAAATTATTTTAGTGGTGGAGTGATTTTTGGAGGGGTTATAAGCTGATCGGGTATTAATTTAGTTTCCTTGAGTTCTTTAAGTTTCTTTCTCAGTATGGGCATTGTTAATGGGACATTGATACCAATGAACTCAATTTCTAGTTCAATTGATTTATGGTATTACCTTACCCTGTTACCAGACAAAGAACAGTCATGCCCCACTCAAATACACTCAAACCGACTCCATCCCACTCAGCAGTCTTCTTCTCCATACTTCGCTGTCTTCCCTCACTCAGCCTACACCAGACCAATACTACGAGCTTCGCAATAGTGTGACGCGATCATGTTTACCAACAGAATATCTTCAGACCTTACCACAAGTCCCCTAAAGTTACTACTCCAGATCATAATACTACAATGCTTTTACTACCTAACAGCCCTCGTCATATTTTACCTCCTCAGTTCCCTTAATGGTTACGACTTCAATTTCGATTTCATCTTTCTGTGGGAATTAATATCACTGGATAATGCCATGGGATTAATACTATTTGCAATGTGGCTCTTCGATTCATTGTTGTGTGTGTTGTTCGTCACCATAATTGTTGGTAGATCCAAATTGGCATGGGATTTTGCTTTGACTGTGCATATCATTAATTTAATAGTGGTTTGGGTTTATAGTGGGAAGTTTCCAACTTCTACTTTATGGTGGTGTTTACAAGTTTTAAGTGCTACATTATTAGTGACATTATCAACATATCTGACAAGGTGGAGTGAATTACGAACCACATTTTTCGACAATATGTTAGATACCCCAGACCCTCATACCTCATCACAAATCGTACAAGAAGAAGGAAGATCGATAGAGTTGCAAAATTTAACAAAGAACCAAGAACCTTAGGTTAACACAATTAGTATATAGAATTTGATGTATTATACATTAACTTATTTACTGTCGTTTTGATAACGGTTTACTTCTTCCCCTTTTTCTTTCCATTTCCCTTTCCTTTGGAGTTACCCTTAGGTTTCATTCTATCAGCTCTAGTCTTCTTGTAAGGTCTTGGCATATCTTTTCTTTCTTCTATAGCCTTTCTCTTTCTTGAATTGACTTTTTTACCGTGTTTGGTTAACTGGTGAGATGCATTACCCTTATCCTTTTCTTCGAACCAAGTCCTTTTTGGTCTTGACTTGATTTCATCTTTGTGTCTTATCAAATTTGATGCTTTGGTTAATTCCATTTCAGCTTTCAAAATCTCTTTAGCTGATTTTTCTTCCTCTTTAACTTCTTCAATTATTTCGTTTTTACTGTCGATTAACTTGTTGATGTCTTCGACTTGCTTCCAATCCACAGTTCTTGAAATAGCTTTAGATTCGTCATTTAAGGATTTGATAGCATCTTTGACTATAGCTCTATCTTGACTACTCTCACCAACAAAAGTAATAGACTTACCATCTCTGCCAGCTCTTGCAGTTCTACCAACTCTATGTAAATAAATTTCATAGGTTTTTGGCATATCATAATTTACAACTAATTCAATCTTTGGAATATCTAACCCTCTAGCTGCTAAATCTGTACATATTAAAACTGGTACTTTCAAATTCTTGAAATCAGTAACATTCTCCAATCTTTGCTCTTGAGTTAAAGACCCATGTAATTCTCCAACTTTCAATCCCAATAACCCAAGAATAATTCTTAAGGTATGAGCTGTTTCCTTTCTAGCTACAAATACAACTATACGAGTCATAGTTATATTCTTTAATAAATGATATAATAATGCTTGTTTTAAATGGTCTCTTTTCCTGATTCTAACGAACTCTTGTATTAACTTGTTTGATGCAGTTTTAGGAGGTCCAATCATGATTCTAACTGGCTTTTGTAATGATAATTGAATTAAATCTTGAATCTTGGTATTCATAGTAGCTGAGAATAATAAAGTTTGTCTTTTGTGTTTTGGAATCAACGATAAAATTTCGGTTAATTCAACTTGGAACCCTTCATCTAACATTCTATCAGCTTCATCAATAACCATAATTTCTAATGAATCTATGGAGAATGATGGTGAATTACGTATATGATCAATCAACCTACCTGGTGTAGCAATTACTATATCAGGTCTAGATTTCAATTGTTGCTCTTGTTGTCTTAAATTCAAACCACCCACTGCTAACCCGAATGAAATACTTGGAATATACTGAGCGATTTTCTTACCTACATCAAACACTTGGATAGCCAATTCTCTGGTAGGAGTTAACACTATTACTCTGGTAGCTGCCACTTTCGATGGTTTATACAATAATCTTTCTATTATAGGTATCATATATGCTGCAGTTTTACCTGAACCAGTAACAGCTCCTGCGACTATATCTTTACCCATTAATGCAATTGGAATAGATGCTGATTGAATTGGCGATGGTCTGACATATCCTAATTGGGACAATCCTTTTAAAATTGGTCTTGATAAGTTGAGTGTGGCGAATTTTTCATGGGCTTGGGTGTCTTGAACTTTATTACCATTTTCATAGAATGCTTGCATTGCTTCTTCATCATCTTCGTCATTGGATTCTTCATCGTTTGAATCTACATCTGATTCTTTTTGTGGTTCTTCTTCATCTTCTTTTTCTTCGTCTTGTTCTTCATCCTCTTTGTCCTCTTGTTCTTCCTCTTCTTCTTCCTCTTCATTTACACCCATTCCAAATCCATCTAATGCTAATTCGTCATCGTCTTCAATTTGTTCTTGCCCTTCTTCCCCTTCTTCTACGTCAGACTCATCTCTTTCTTCGTCTTCTTCGTCTTCGTCTTCTTCGTCTTCATCATCAACTCCGACTAAATTAGTCAACCCTCCTTTTTTCTTTAAGATCTCATCTAAATCAACGGTCTTTCTCTTTTCGTCCCCTTCAACTTCGAAATCCCATCCGGTCATAACTTCAGCTTGACCATCGATTCCGAATTCGAAATCTGGATTTACTTCGTCCCCACTACTGGCATAGTCGGACACTTCACCGTCACTTTCTATAGTTCCAATAAAATCTTTCATGGTAGGATGCGATGAGATGAGTTTCGCGAATCTGTTAAGTATGGAGATTGAGGTGTATGAAGTATGTGTCTGGCATTAGTCAGTACTACCTTCAAGACATACCGGTATTTACTATTAGTGATAAGGGTGTGATATTTTAAGATGTGAAAAGGGTTCTCTTTAATGTCTTTCTTTTTTTTCTTTTTTTTTTTTCCACTTTTTGGTTATTCCCTGAAAACTGAAATTTGCAACTATTATGTGATATTCACAATTTAATAAAATAATACTAAAAAAGAAAAATTGTTAACAAACATAGTAAAGTGTCCAAACCATCTTCATGTTTGGTGTTAAACCGTTTCTTGGAATAAATTATTGTCTATTATCTATCTAAGCAATAAGAACCAGGCTAAACCTTTAAACATAATAATAATTATTTGCCACATCTATCAACTCATTCATATCATAAAAATCTTCATCATCACTTTCACCCACCTTAACTTCTTCCAAGTTAAGTAACTGTGTATTCCTTCTTATATCAATCAAGCTATCTAATTGTTTCTCAGTTTCTAATGATAATTGACCAGGTTTGATCATATTCTTTAACATCTTTAACCCATCTAACCAAACGTATTTATTGACTTCAGTATCAGTATAAAAACTTAAAAGCTTGTTCCCATTGTTACCTAATAAGGTGATTTTCTCATAGGATATTGTTCCCTTTATGGAGATTAATCTTGAATTTTTACGTTTATCTTCTTCACCTACTTGGTCACCAATCTTAATGGACTTAAAATCAACGATATCTGACAATTTGATGGATTGTTGTTCCATTTCTTCATAGTTTGGTTTGACAACTGGCTTATCGATAAATTCTTTATAATACAAATATTGACGATTTGGGGATAAAAGTATGAAATAATATTTGGGGGTTGAAGTGTTGGTTGATGATGCTGATTTCTTATTTTGTTTCATAAGAATTTCACCATGTGACTCTGTGAATACCCAACTACCTTTGAGTAATTGTATCACTCTTTGTTCACAAATAAAGTCCATTACTTCAAGACTTAAGTTCTTATTAAACTCATTCATTTTCAAATTCCATTTGGCAGAAGTTTGCAACTTCAAATTGGAGATTTGATTTGATCTTAACATCAAATAATTGGTCAAGTCAAGGCACTCTTCAATGGTCTTTTCACCAATATTCAAGTCATTCTCAATCACACTTATGTTGTCTCTTATAAGCAATAATATCTTATCTATATCACTGGCATTATCCAATTGGGCATTGGTTTCATCCCATAATAAAAGACAAGATTTCATAGTATAGAAGATCATCAATTCCCAGTTTAAAATATTACCATAAATATGAGGGTATAACGTCTTAGATTGGAATACATCAATCCACAAATACGTGACCTTCTTTATGAATATGTACAATGGAAATGTACGATTATGATCTGACATCATCAATTGTTCGTGGAATTTCTTTTTAAATGACATGTTAGGATCCTTAAGGAAAATCTTCAAATCCATTGCCAATAAAATTGAAAAATTATCTACGACGAATTTACGAGGATTATCAGTGAAACCAGCTTTAATGTATTCTTCAGGCTTAGCTGGTGTACCATACTCATTTAGACTTACTTCCAAGAATATGAATAAGTTATTCAACATGACTTGATGAGATTTGATAGATAAATCAAATTTGGTCTTATCTAAGAATTCATTCAATTTATAGTATGAAACTTTCAAAGTTTCTATGGAATCCAAAATCGATTTATCTTCAATTCCTACCAAGTTACCTATGGTACTGAATAAAGTTACATGTTTTAACCTTCCGGCTAATGTTATAATTCCATTATATTCGAACTTAAGTGCCTTTAAGATCAAATCATTGACCAACTTTATGGTATAGTAGGCTATTTTATTATCTTGAGAATACAATTTAGTTGTCATGATATCAATAACGTCTAAGTATTCGATTAATGCTTCATACAACGGCAAGTACTTATCTAAACTATCGTCCTTGATTTTGAAGATAGACCCTGATATTGATGTTACACTGATCTTCAATATGGCTTTATATGTGTCCAGGGACATGTTGGAACTAACAATTGAAAACAACGTTGAAAATAATGTGAAGTCCAAGATCTTAGGGAATTCATTGGTGATGGTTTCCGATACAGTAAGACAATCCAATAATTTGGCTAAAACCACAATCGAATTGACTTTCTCCTGTTTGTCATTACCTAAAATGTTAGCCTTAAGGATCGTCCCATACCTCAAGGCAGTGGACGTATCCAACTTATTTTTATTGACATTGTTTTTGCTTAACAAATCATTGACCACATGATTAATGGATCTACTGTTTTCTGACATTCTTATGGTCTACTAGGGTAATGGTGGTGCTATTCGCGAGTCGAGACGAGCCAAGACGTGGTCGACTGAAAAATTCTCGATCTTGATTTTTAAACGACGCACTTCAGCCTTTATCAGTGGTTCTTAATTACCAAGAGTTAGTGAATAACTGCTAATCCGGAACTATGGACCCTATTTATGGCTTCTAACTGCTTATTCGTAGCTACGGTTGTTTTAGGGTTTTTTAAAGTTTTCGCTAATTAAACTTTTGTTTAAAGTTATAGTTCATGCACATATGCACCTAATTAACCTATTTTGGTAATACCACCCGACTTCATTACCTGAAATTAAAATAAGCATCCCCAACGTTTAGTCAATGACATCAGCTGCTAGATTCAGAGAAGAGATCAGCGATGAGAGTCAATGTGATATAGCGTATTTCTATTATGTTGGTCTTGCATACAGCAGAGGCTTTTTATTACATTTTTCTTAATTGTATGTTTGCTTAACCATTTTTAGACTTGTCGTGTTTTGGGTAATTCCAACCTATGTAAGGGGATTATGCATAGATTGCTGCTAGTGTTATTTTGGAACAGTTCAACTTTTATGCAGTGCATTGCCTTTGTTTGTACACATCACTAAAACGTTCAGACTGCGCCGTACCATACTTTATATGAATGTGTGTCATACAGTTGGCAGAATATGCGACGTTACACTTGATTTAGAAGGTGGTCAACATGAGGCTTTTAAAGTAAAGTGTGAAGGCCAATTGTGGTACTCAGAGTTTTAATTTGCCACACCCTTCTTAGTATTTCTGTTAGAATTAGACCACCCCAGTACAACAGAATATCAGTATCAGTACATTTAGGAATACTTACGTAATTACTGTATTAGTAGCTTAAAAGCATAGCAGCACTTATAAAATCCACACTTCATGCATTCTCCATTCATACAAAACACGCTCATTAAATTCGTATGTCCGTTAAATCTATGTCCATCAGTTTTATATGCCCATGTAATTTACTATGGCTATAGAAACCTCTCACTATGCGCTTACAAATGCTCGTAAATTGACCGCAGGAACATATAATTAAGGGGTATACAACAACGCTCCATGAGATCCGCTAACACAATTCAACCAAGGCCCAAGTTTAAGTATATATGAAGTTTCCGTATAAATACCACTTGGACCGTTTTCTGCTCTTCACAAGCTGAAACATACCATTTTTTCAAACAACAATAAAATAGTGCATTAACCTGAGCGGACATAACTGGTGAAATTGGATGTTCTTAGACATATGTCAAAAAAACCAAATCGTCACAACAGGATTCCACCCAAAAATACCAATTGAACTCCGACTCTTCGTATCGTGCAAATCTCTTACATCATCATCCTGTTTGCTTCGTTGTACCCCTCCTCTGTTGCCTTATTCTCATCTCCAATTACTTTCGCAAATCGCATTTGAATCTCAGGTTCAGGAACTGAGATAAAATTTTATTATGAGTGAAGACAACTACAGTCCCAGATCATCAATTGCTTATATCAATGATGATGATCATGAAACTCCTTCACTAACCACTCATATCCAGTCTACTGATGGTAGGGACAAATCGGAAGAAGGTTCATCGAAATTCGATGAATTAAATGATTATAAAGGGTTCCATAAGTTTAACAATTTTTCAAATGTTCCACCGTTATCCAACCCCATTAAACCCAAGTTCAAAAAGAAATCAAGTTTATTAGGTAAATTGATCTATAACAGAAAAGATTCTGATAGTAGCATTGATCCTAATGATAAACGTAAGAAATCTGTTAGTTCAATACATGACAAGGAAAGATCATCAAGATCAGGATCAAACGGATCAATAGGAGAACCAAACAGTAGTAACAACCATTCAAAGTTCAAATTCAAATTATCGTCATTAAATGATGAACAAGAGGATGACAGAGCCGATAGAAGCGAAAGAGGTGGTGATAGACACAGTTCGGTTGCTAGCACAAGTACAAGAGACTCATCAAGTCCCGGTAAAACCAGAAATAGTAGTAAGGCAACATCTACATCAACCATGTTTGATTTGAATTTAAGTGAACTAGACGATATAGTCAAGCAAAATCAAGTGCAAGCCCCAAAAAAATCTACAGGATCAGTTTCCAGTCCATGGCAAGCACCAGATAGTTGGGATGTTAAAGGAGACTTTCAAGGAGAGTTTTCACAAGGTGAAGAAACTGTTCAAAAACCAGAAGAGAAAGAATTAGAGAAATTGTCTGATCCACAAAATGATTTGAATTATCAGAATATAAGTCAATCCTTAGAGAAATCAAATTTACCAGTTTTGTATGGTTCAAGACACTCCTCTCATATAGTACCTTACCAAGATTCAAAGCTTAAAGGTAAGAACCATATAATAAGAGTATTTAAAGAGGATAATACGTTTACTACGATCTTGAATGCTTTAGATACTACCACATCAGAATTATTACTAAACATTCAAAAGAAGTTTTTCCTTGAATCGATTTCAAATTATCAGTTATCTATTTACACAGGGAATTTCGTGAAAGTTCTTGAGCCTTTTGAAAGACCTTTGAAGATTCAAATGGGACTCTTATTGTTAAGTGGGTATAAAGATATCGATAATTTACGAATGATTGGAAGTGAAGATTTATCATACATTTGTAAATTTGTAGTAGAGAACAGTTACTTAAGAAACTTAACTCATGAGGAAGAAGCAATGTTATCTAAGGACTATGTGAATGTGAACATTTCCGGGTTAAACCTAAAGAACATACCTATCATCTTTCATCAGCACACGTATGAAATTGAAAGCTTAAATGTAGCTAACAATCCTGCCATTTATGTCCCATTGGATTTCATTCAATCCTGTAATTATCTTAAAAGTTTGACGTTTTCAAGGAACGGCTGTTCAAAGTTCCCTATAAATTTCTTAGAGGCCCAATCCTTGAAATACCTTGATATGGAGAAGAACTTTTTGGATGAGTTGCCTATGAATTTTGGTAAACTTTACAATTTGAAACATTTGAAATTGAATTCGAATCAATTGAATTCTTTACCTATAAGTTTCGGTGATTTGGTTAACTTAGAGACTCTTAATTTATCATCAAACTATTTCAATTCTTATCCAGATCCTATCAGTAAGTTAGTCAACTTGAGAGATTTGGACTTATCATATAATGATTTATCACATTTACCACCCTCATTGAGTAACTTAAAGAAATTAACCAAATTGAATTTATGTACTAACAAGTTGAGTAAAAGTCTTCCGTCATTCTTTAATGAACTTATAAGTCTTAAGAGGTTGGATATACGATATAATTATATCAACAACATCGATGTTTTAGGGGATTTAGCTAATTTAGAAGCAGTTTATGCTTCTAAGAATTATATATCAGGATTCTTTGATAAAATGGAGAACTTTAGAGTATTGCATTTTGATAGAAATCCAATCACCAGTCTTGATTTTAAGAACAATCTCATCAAACTTACATCCTTAGATCTCAGTAAAGCAAAAATCACAATGATCCAACCTGAGTTTATTGAAAAGATCGTTAACTTGGAAAAATTGATGTTGGAGAAGAATCACTTAGTGACATTACCTGAAAACTTAGGAAAGCTTACCAAATTAACTTATGTCTCCTTATATGGTAACAACTTACAATCATTACCAGCATCAATAGGAGAACTTGTCAATTTGCAACATCTCGACCTTCATTCCAATAATTTACAAGTTTTACCCGATAGTATATGGAATTTAAGATCATTGACTACTTTGAATGTTGCATCAAATATCTTATCAAGTTTCCCAAATCCTCCAGTTATTATAGCCAAAAGAATTAGTAGCAGTGCCAACTTCAAAGATTTGGTGGATATTAAAGAAGATAGTGTTATCAACCCATCAATAGGAGCTTCACAATCGCTTACCGATAGCTTAACTCATTTATCATTGGCTGATAATAGGTTGAACGATGATTGCTTTGATTCCTTAAGCTTACTTACAAATTTGAATATTTTGAATCTATCATACAATGATTTAACTGAGATCCCTATAGGTGGATTATCAAGATTTTTGAACTTGAAATCTCTTTATTTATCAGGTAATGAGTTAACAAGTTTACCATCAGATGATTTCGAAATTTTAAAAAAATGTGAGTTGCTTTATATCAATAATAATAAGCTTGTGTCATTACCAGCAGAATTATCAAAACTTACCAATCTTGAACATTTGGATGTAGGATCCAATCAACTTAAGTATAATATTAGCAATTGGCCATACGACTGGAATTGGCACTGGAATACAAAATTAAAGTACCTTAACTTTTCGGGTAATAAAAGATTTGAAATCAAACAGAGTCATATGAAAAACCCTGATACTGGTGAAGACTTCGATAGTCTTTTAGTCCTTAAAAACTTGAAAGTTTTAGGATTAATTGATGTAACTTTAACTACATCAGCCGTACCAGATCAGAGTACAAATATGAGAATCAGAACTACTGCTTCAGAATTAGATAATATAGGGTATGGAGTATCCGATACTATGGGATTAAGAGAAATGGTCAGTTCTAGAGACATTTTCTTACAAAAGTTTAGAGGGAACGAAAATGAAGTGTTGTTTGCATCATTTGATGGTAAAGGAGGTATGGGACATAGAGGCCATATGATCTCATCAATGTGTAAATATTTACTTCCAAATTTGTTTAGTGATGAATTGGACAAAATCAATTCTGATGATAATATCCCAGATGCTTTAAGAAGAAGTTTCCTTCTGTTGAATAAGGAAATTAATGGGATTTTTGCCAGTAAGAAATCCAATACATTTGTAGCCAATACTCCATTCAAACAAGAGTTTCAAGATTTGAATTTACTTGATGATGGTAATTCTGGATGTAGTATAACTGTGATCTATATAAAGGATAAGAAATTGTATACTGCCAATGTTGGTGATACTGAATCATTATTATCTAGAAAGAATGGTGATCATTTCCTTCTTACTACCAAACACGATCCAACTAATCGTACGGAGTTTGAGAGAATCAGAGCTGCAGGTGGGTATGTTAGTGGTGATGGTACCTTAGACGGAGATTTATTAATTTCAAGAGGAGCAGGGTTCTTCAATTATTTACCTCATACTCATTCAGGACCTGATATTTCATCAATTGAATTCACTAATGGCGATGACATGATTATTATGGCCACAAAAGTGTTATGGGATTATATATCATATGAATTAGCTGTTGATATCATTAGATCAGAGAAGGATGATCCAATTTTAGCAGCTCAAAAATTAAGAGATTTTGCTATATCTTACGGAGCTACTGATAAGATTGCAGTTATGGTAATAAGTCTTGGTAATCAAAAACCTAATAGAAACAAGACTGGTGGGTTATATAACAACTTAACAGGAAGGGATCATGAATTTGGAACCACCAACCAAACTTTAAAGAAGAGAAGAGATAGAACCACAATTGGAGCTGGTGATACTCAATTAAGAATGTTAGATGATGAAATCGAACCACCAGTTGGTGATTTAGCATTAGTTTTTACTGATATCAAGAATTCTACCTTATTGTGGGATACTTATTCAACAGCCATGAGATCAGCCATTAAGATCCATAACTCAATCATGAGACGTCAATTAAGAATTGTTGGAGGATATGAGGTTAAAACTGAAGGTGATGCATTTATGGTATCATTTCCAAGTCCTACATCAGCGTTATTATGGTGTTTTAATGTTCAACAACAATTGTTAACAGCAGATTGGCCAGTGGAAATCTTAGAAACTGATCAATGTTTCGAAGTAACTGACGATAAAGGGAATATCATCTATAGAGGGTTGTCAGTTAGAATGGGATTACATTGGGGATCACCAGTATGTGAATTAGATGTTGTTACCAGAAGAATGGATTATTTTGGTCCAATGGTTAACAGAACTTCAAGAATTAGTGCATTAGCTGACGGTGGTCAAATTTGTATCAGTTCTGATTTCTATGATGAAATTAAAGCTTTGACTCAATTACATCGTAAAGTTGTATCTAAAGATTTAACTATGGAAGAAGCATATCAAGGCAATTTGATAGCTGGTGAAATCATTGAAAAGGAATTAACTCAATTAGAAGAGAATGATTTGAAATTTTATGAGTTAGGTGAAAAGAAATTGAAAGGTCTAGAAGCTCCTGAACATATAACATTAGTATATCCATCTAAGTTAGCATTGAGGTTTGAAATTTTCAGAAATAGACTTGATAACTTTAATAACACTGCAAAGACAATTTTCGGGGCATTCCCCGTTGAGTCTATCTATGGATTAAGAACGATTAGTTTGAAGTTGGAGAAGATTTGTTGTGCATTAAGTGGTGCCAGTATTCCTAATGAGTTTCAAGAAAGTTCATCGGATCAACTTTTGAAGAAATCATCATCCATGTTCAAGGAGCAAGACTTATTAGGGTTATTGAACCATATAGTTATCAGAATAGAGAATTGTGTTGCTATTATAGGAATGAGACAGCAGTTGAGTAGAAGCAAGGGAAAACTGGATTTTGAATGTAATTTACCAACATTCAAGGTTTTAGATGAATTGAACGATATAGTAAGGGAGTTTACTAGGTTAAGTAGTGGAGTCAATGGTAGTGGATAATTGACCAATTAGAGTATTTAATATAAAAGTACATTAAGTCTCACAGTTTTTGAGGTGGTACTACAGTGGTACTGCAGGGGTACTATAGCGGTACTATAGCGGTACTACAGTGGTAGTTATCAGAGCCGTACGGCACGTCCTGAATTGCTATCCCCACATTAAGTGCCAGTTCAAAAAGTCTCTTTAGCACTCAACTCTCATAGTACCAACTCTCACAGTATCCAATGAAAACCTTTAAACCAATTACTAAAAATTCGCTATAAACGACGCAACGATTTGATTCCTATTGTTCCATCCCTCGACCTTATCTTATCAGCCACATCCCCTTATCTAGATAAGAGGTGAGTCGCACAGGAAAAATTTTCAAACACGGATACGGCTTTAAGTGGAGACCGATAGACGTATCGTATTGATAGACACCAGTACTGATATCACCATAGATATATCCAATTATATACCAAGCAATAGAATTACCATAAAAATATATCACGTGATTTTAGTTTAAGAGATTATTATAGAAAAACAACGTCAAGCTTGGTGTAAACAAAAGTCAATAAATGAGTGGTTCACCTACAGCTGTAGTTAAACCAACTAATATTGAAGGAATCCAAATCACACGAATACAAGAAGAATCACAAGACGTTAAAGATTCAAATGAATTATTGAAAGATATGGAGAACAATTTAGGGAGTAATTTAGGCAGTAATTATGAAGTAAGTAAATCCAATCGAAAGACTAAGAGATCATCATCAACTTCAAATGATTTCATCTATGAAAGGGATAGGTTTAGAGTAAGGCTTCATAGTTTAAACCTAAACGCCCAACAAGAAATCGATGATGATCATGAATCACCAGAATCTTGTGAAATTTGTGATATCATTGGTAGTAAGACAACCAAGTTAAATGTCAAGCATGAAATATCACCATTGAATAAATATTCGAGTTTTTATCAGCACTTACCTAATGTTGAAGTCAACAAGGACATCATAGTTAAAAAGTTGAGTTTCAGTCAATTGAAGCTGATATTCCAATGGTACTTCAATAAGCATTTGCCACCTACAAATGTCATGTTCCCTTGGCTACATGGATTACATCTTGACAATTTTGCACAACGAAAGTTCTTTATACAGCAGCAACTTCAGAAAGTCGCTAGCGTTGAAGATGAAGACAAACTTGGATTAAAGCCAGATGCCCGATTCTTAATGACTATAAACTCCGACTTGAACCATAATGATATAATCTTAAAGAACAACACTTTGTTAAATGAGATTTTGTGTCCTATAGACATCTCCAAGAATGAAGTCAAAGAATTGGTTGATAAGATATTAATGAAATATTTTGACAATTGTGATTTAAGAGACATCATATTAGAAGATATTTATAAAGTGAATTACTTACCAATTTTTTTGAATTTGGATCCTGACAACGGTGTAAGCTTAAGGAACTTTCACATCCAAGTCACCAAACTGGCAATATGCAGTGATCTCATAGTTTACTGTTTTAATGAGGATCACGAAGAGGATTGTTATAGGATAGCGAGATTGCTATGGATAGCTCAAAGGATAGAAGCCGCTAATAATGTTGATAATTCATATGGAGTTTTCATTCTAATGTCAAAGGATTCAGACACTAAGGAACAGCATTCAGGCTCCAACATAGATGGTAAGGGAGTATTCTCATTAAGTCTCAATAACAAAATCACTAAGAATTATGATGTAAACAAACTTATCAAGCTTCCACTTTCACACCTTCAAATCTGGGATAATGAATATACCCTTAAAGAAAGAATTGAAACTTTAAAGATGTCATGTGCTACCAAAATTACCGGAAATCTATTCTCAGGGAATTCTTGGGATTACCAGAATTTCTTAAACTTCAAGCATTCAAGTCTTAAACACAAGGTCAATAAGAAGTTTCTCGATTTGAATAACCTTTATTGCAATCCATCAAATTCCATTATAACTTCCAATTACAAGACCACAGATTTAATAGAGACCATATTACCATTACCCAATTTGAAGTATAAAATGTTCATAGGATGTTTTAATGAAGCCAAATTCCCTGATGATGATAGCTTACAAAGCTTACTTGAATTATTCGATGGTGATGACCAACTAGGGGATTATTATTATTTATCATTCCCATCCTCAGGGTCAATTGGAATTGGTGATATTAAACGTGAGAATATCAGAAGTCTCTTGAACGTCTTGAAATTGATTTACCTTGTGAGTAATATCAAAAACCACCATGCCCTTATTTATTGTTCTGATGGATATACCGAACTGTCATTGTTGAATCTTTGTTATTTGATCTATAGTAACGATTGTTCCTTGAATGATGCTATAGTGGATTTCCATATAAAATATGGTAGACCATTTTATATTTTCAACACTGATGTTCATATACTTCAAAAATTAGAGCCAGTACTAAGGAAATACTCTCCTATGAATAGAGAAGTGGTATGGAACGAGTTTGATGATTTGACAAGTTGTGAAATCAATGAACTATTATTGTCACCTAGATTATCATCAAACTTCCCTGATTCACCTAATTATGAGATAGATTGGTGTAAGGAAGTTGATGGTAGTTTACCTTCTAGAATATTGCCTTATCTTTATCTAGGATCATTGAAACATGCCAATTGTTTACCATTATTATCTAAGCTTGGTATAACCAAAGTTATATCAGTTGGTGAGCCTTTAGATTGGATCCACAGTTCGAAATTTCAACAGGAACACGATATAGTGATCGATGATTTAAATGATGGTGATATTGAAGTTTATAATATAACTCCACTTAATCCTAGCAACCCGACTATCGATCAAGTGGTGAAGGTCAATAACTTACAAGATGATGGGATTGATCAGTCAGAATCTTCGTTACCAACAATATTAAAATTCATTGATGACGAGTACAAGAGATCAAATGGCCAAACCAAGATTTTGATTCATTGTAGAGTTGGAGTTTCAAGGTCTGCTACAGTAGTTATAGCTGAAGTAATGAGAAGACTTAAGGTTAGTTTACCAAAGGCTTATCTATACGTGAGAGTCAGGAGACTTAATATTATAATCCAACCTAATTTGAAGTTCATGTATGAGTTGTTCAAGTGGGAAGAAGGAAGGCATGATAGGGAGCAAAGAAAGGAGAGAAATAGGGAACAAAGAGAAATTGATTGGTTTGTGATGTGTAGAGAGATAACGTTGTTAAATACTCCTTATTTAACATAGATGAGTCAATCGGTGGTCAATTGCTAACAAAACCAATTACAACCAAAGGTGGGTCCACCACGTTAACTATGTATATTATGTAGTATGAGAAATGTCATTCATTGTAGAATATAGATTGTATTTTAGGCGGATGGCTCGTCTCACACGGCTCGTACTGCCAGCCCTAACCACGAGATTCTATCCTGATCCTGTTCGCACTATGCGAAAATTTTTATCTCCTTCAGCAACATGTCTACTCAATCAAATCCACTATTATCGGACCCTTCGATAATCCAAGTAACGTCAAATACAGGCACTGAAACCACTAATGAAATTTTATCCACAGAACAAGACCTAGGGTCAGGTTCCATCTCAGGATCAGGTTCAAATGCATTAACTAAATTATTAGATTCAGCAATGCTTAATGCTGCAAAAGAGACCAGTCCAGAATTCGAAATCAAGCCATTATCCAACTCCACCAGTCCCAAATCTGCAAAAGCCAAATCATTCGACTTCAGTGTCACAAAAGCATCTCATGAAAATATTTATACCATTGATGAATTATTATCCTTAAAAGGATCCGCCGATACCTCAATAAGTAAAGAGTTACCACCCAAAGAGTTCTGGGGAAGTGCTGCCAGAAAGCAAGGATTCCAAAAAGATTACAACTACTCAAATGATAATAAACGTAAGAATAGACATAATAAACGTGATAACTTCAAACGTAAAGATTTTGAAGAAGGTGAAGAAGAACCAGACTGGAGTTCAGAATTTACTGACAATGTTAAATTAGAAATGGGTAATACCGTAGAGGATTTCGAAAAATGGAAACAGGCTCAACGTAAGACCAATCCTAATTCTACTTCTGCACCAATTGAGGCTGGAAATGATGTCGATAACTTTTTTTCGTTTGGTAAGCCATCAGAAGTCGGTGAAAAGAAGAATAATGATACTGGTAAATCATCGAGGTTTTCATCTTTCTTCACAGCTCCAGCAGAGCAAAGGACTCCAAGTTCACAAACACAACAATCACCTCAACAACAACCACCATCTTCAGTTCCTCAATCACAAATAAGCTCACAAGGTTCACAATTACAAGGTCCTCCAGGTCTACAACCTCAACAAGGACCACCTGGTATATCCCAACCTCAAAACATTCCAGGATTACCATTATCAAAGGAAGAAAAATCAGATAAGAGCTCAAGATTCTTTAATCATGAAGAGAGACCAACCCAAAATATCCCACCACAAAACCTTCCACCTAATTTACCACCTAATTTACCACCAAATATGATACCACATTTCCAAAATGGTATGATGCCGCCACCTCCAGGGTTCCCACCTTTTGGATTTCCACCAAATGGCATTAAACCTCAGGCAAATGATTCTTTCTTTATGTCGTTATTAAGTAAAACCCCTGATCAACAGGGCCAAACTGGACAAGGGCCATTAGGTCCACCAGGACAACCACAAAACAATCAAAACCAATCAAATCACGAAAACCGTCAAGGAAATCAATTAGGACAACCACAAAACCGTCCACTTCAAAATCATCCAAATCCACAAAACCATCCTCAAATACCACCTTGGTTATTAAATAAAGACCAATTTGGTCAATTCACTCCCGGTGAAAATGGACCAAATGCAAATGGCCCTAAAGGACCAGGAGCTAACGTACACCCAAATTTACCAAATTTCCAAATACCACCAGGATTTCCACCACCAGGAATGTTTCCACCAGGTATGCAATTTCCTCCAATGAACCAACAGTTTATGGGACCACCAGGATTAATGAGAGGTCCTGGTCAGCCTGGCCAATCAGGTCAGCCTGGTCAACCAAACCAACAAGCCCCAGGGCAAAATCAGCCTAAACCTAACCAATAATTCCCATCACCATCTCCTATCACCTACCACCATCAAACAATTCATTATCGTAAACAAGAGATCCTGTAATGTGAAATATACGAATATAATGACTATTTACCTATTTAGACTCTGGCTCTCATTACAGGGCCACACCTCTCTAACTTCTACAAATACTAAGCTAAATAACCTCTGCTACCTTCAAGAAACAATTCAATAACTGAATATGCTCATCAGTTCCGTTGTTCAACCTCTTGTCAGTACTAAAGAGAATTTGACTGATCTTATTCTTCACCAAAGAGCTGGTACCATCGTTTAAGATAAATTTGTCATGCAATTGATCCAACAACTGTTGAGCACTGAATCCTTGTAGTACTACCTCTCTTGTTTGTTGAATGATCTTTTGGTTGTTCTTAGATTCAATGGTCTTTACTATGTTGTCAATTATATCATCGGATACAACACCACCCACTTCTAGAATAGAATCTACAGAAATCAACGATGAAGAATTTTCATCCAACATTTCAATATCCTCACCTATTTGTTTAGCAGCAGTTAATCTTGTAGCTGATTGCAAGTAAGTAATGGCTTTTCTTAAATCACCATTACTTATAGCTAAAACTTTCTGTAACACCCCATCTTCAACTTGAACGTTTTCAGAATCAGCTACGTATTGTAATCTTGATAAGGCATCATCATTTGTCAAAGATTTGAATCTGAATTTGGAACATCTGGATGCTAATGGATCAATGATTCTAGTTATATAATTACACACTAAACAAAATCTAGTGACGTTAGCATAAGTTTCCATGGTTCTTCTTAAAGCTGATTGTGCATCATTAGTCATGGAATCCGCTTCATCCAATATAATGATCTTATACGGTGGACAAGGATAATTCTCTAAATCTTCTTTTGATGGATTAGATATAGTCAACCTAGCAAAGTTCTTAATCTTTTGACGGACTATAGAAATACCTCTTTCATCAGAAGCATTCAATTCTAACACTCTGGTTTTGTATAATTTTGGTCCATACAATTCTTTAGCAAGGGCTAAGATCGTTGAAGTCTTACCAGTACCAGGAGGACCATAGAACAACATGTGAGGTAAATTGGCAGATACCAAAGTCTTTTTCAATACTTTGACGGTGTGATCTTGTGATGCAACATCGTCCAATTTCTTTGGTCTATACTTTTCAACCCATGGTGTGTGTTCTATCCTTTCTTGTTCATATTCGTTTCTTTCAGCCATGGTACGCGTAGCAGAAGGGTCGCGGTTGAGTCTCTCAGGTTTATCTCGCCAGGTGGGTCTGCATCTCACTAACTCACTAACAATTCAGTAAATGTTTTAATGTGACGATACTTCCAGCGATACCTCCCACTCTAGGTGGATAGCCTCTACACGGGGACCTCGAATTGGTCAAAGGAAGTCAGAGGAAGTCCATAGAACTTACGGCCGATGCCAATCTGGCCCATACCCTCACAAATGTGTGTCGTTATATATTATGCTATTACATCTTATTTTACAATCAAACTCACTGAACGCCTAATGAATACTACTACTTAACACCACTCAACACTACTGCACACCTACCACTGACAACTCTAAAGTCCACACCCTTCTCATATGAACCTTTACCTTCATAGTCTTCTCATTATAATCTTTAAATAACCCAGAATTCACATCAATTTCAATCTCCATAGGTTCATTTGACCACCAACATTTTCTTGCAGGTTTACGCCAGAACAAGAGTAACTTGTTATTATTGTTATTATCTCTTTTCCTTGATAAAGACCTAGAAGCAGCTCTTGCGGTTGAAGATGCAATATTAGCTAATCTACTTCTTGACTTTGTACTTGCATTTGATGCCACTGGTTGTAAACCAGGAGAATCTGGAGGAGTTTCATCTTCTTGATTCTTTAATCTTACCAACAGTAATGATAATATCATGCATTTAGAAGGCTCTAAACTTCTATTACCCCAAACACTTAAAGGTTGAAACCCGGAAGTGCATAACATATCAAATAAATGTTTTTCAGCAGGTCCTAAGTCTTGATCATGAATCAGTTTATTTATATCAAAACCTAATCCACTAAAAACAAATTTACTCGATACTAATTTGGAAGCAACTTGTACTTTTAAGTATCTCATGCTTTCTTCATTTAAGCCACTAATGGGTGGTACTACGTAATAATCTAAATCTTCTCTTAATACAATTATTGCCAGTTTACTACTTAATACATGTAATGCATCATTTTGAAAATTCTTATTAAAACTGTTGGTTGGTGATAATGACTGTAAATTTTCTAAATCATTTTGAGCTTGTGAAAACACCTCAATAATATACTGGAAACATTGTGGGTCAAAGTTTACATATACGATATCATCTTCAGTTAAATTATTGATAACCTGTCCATTCATATCCAAAAATACTCCATTAGGAAATAAACATAATAATATACTTTCAGGTAATGTCATTAATTCATCTCTTGTTATAGTAAAATGGCTTCCTCTTATATTTAAATGAATCTTTGAGTTATAGTCTATTGATTGGTTATCATCATAAGGTTGTGGTGTATAATCAGTTGGTGACACTTGGGTGATGATATTATTGGCCATTTTTTGCTTGTTGTCTGCTATTAATGATGCTTATGGTAATTTGTTGGGACTTGTTAATGGTGTGACTACTGACTTTATTAAGGACTGTTAAGGACTCTTGACTCTTAGACTGAGTGTACTTGTTTTATATTATATAAAATGTAATTCCGTAACTCTGATGCTAGTGTATTCAATTCTATGCCAGCACAAATAGAATCACTCCTTATACTTGTATGAGTTGGCTTGCGTTTTTGTGGTGAAAATAAGTGCGAGTGGGAGTGCCAGACGGGTACGACGTTAAGTGAGCAACGAACTAAAAATGCTTAAGTTAATATACAGGAATGTACTCATTACGCATTTAGGGACAGCAGAGCATACGGCTGCAACGGATTTATACACAAGAAAAGGAATGGATGATATTTGGGGGGACGAAGAAACCGTGGATCATAAGGATCTTGAGAGAATACATCATAAGCAAGGATACCTTGATGGATTAAGTCAAGCCAAAGAGTCAAGTCTTCAACAAGGGTTTGATGAAGGACTTCCTAAAGGGGCAGATCTTGGTATTGAAGTTGGTAGAATCTTAGCTACAGTGGTGTGTTATGATCAGGGGTTGTTTGAGGAGTGCAAAAAGGAGTTGGTGATTAGTAGGGTGTTGAACAAAGAGTTTTTTAATGAGGATTTAGAGATAAATAGTCATACGTTGTTAGACAAATGGAGGGGAGTCTGTAGGGACTTGGAGAGTAAGTGAGCACGGAAGTAAGAGAAGATTCAGATATGGTAATGGCATACTATCAAAAAATCCCCAGACGTCGTCAAACACATACCCAGACGTCTTAAAGACACAATGTAAATAACTTCATAGAATACTGCAAATACAGACAAAGATCATTAATATATTATAGACAGCCTACTGACTTATGCATTCCTCCTCTAACTTAATCTGGAGATTGGCATATCATTGACAACCTCATTCATACTCTCATGTAACCCCGTTAATTTCTGATAATATCTCGTTCTACCCTTACTCCAGTCGTTCCATAACTCACTCAATAAATACTGAGTTTCCTGGTACATTGAAAACTCCTGTAAACAGCATTGTTTGATCAACCAATCCTTATTCAATTGCTGGAACATTTCTTGCTTATCATTCATAATCATTTGCTTCAACTTAGCCAAATCACTCCCTTTTATATCGGCTTCTTCATTGTTTAATCGATTGTATCTGTCTTCATTGTCTTTTATCTTCAACAGTAATTGACTAATGTTATTCCCTGATAATCGTTTACTTCTTTCAAATAACTCAACAATCGAGTATAAGTAATCAAGGTAGTTCTTGAACTTCTCTAATACAGTAGTGTTTATAGCATAAACATCATCAACAATCACTTGATTGGAATTGGTGAAGAATTCAGTGATTGAGTTTACTGAAGTATTTATAGTATTCATATCATCTTTATTATTATCACTAATGATTTCATCATCATTACTATGAGGGTAGAGATTAGTACTTAAATCTTGAAACTTATTGATCATCTCAACAAACTTGTTGTTATCCATAGCAATCTGTTGTTGACGTCTTTCATACCTTTCTACAAGTAAAACAACTTTAGTCCAGGTATCAATTATTTGACCAATGTTACTTTCAGCTTTCTTCCAGTCTTTCAAGAACTCCTCCCCAATAGTTGGCCATATGGTGTTCATAAAAGTTGGCAGGATCTTTTCACCTTTGAACTCGAGACTATAATCGATTTGTGCTTGTTTTTTCCAAGTAGCAAGATCAGATGGGACACTAAGGAATGTTACTACCACCGGCTCTACTCTAAGCACAGGGTGCTTAATGATTTGATTTAAGAATCTGTATAATCCTCTACGACGTCTTTGGAGGAATTGAGAATCTGGAGACGTGCCTACTAATAGGTTAGTAATCAAATTAGGAATTTAGCCTTAGTAGAACCTTACTTAGTAAGGTAAAACTGTTGCTTAGATGAAAATACATACCAGTAAATTTTTTTGGCGGTAAACCAGGAATTACCCTAAATGGATATTTCTTTAACAAGAACTCTAATAACCATACGAAATCCGAATATCTTCTGATTACTTTTTTGACTCCAGCAGGCGAATTCATACCTAAATTAACCTGATGAATGATGGCATAATTTATATGCTTGAATAGCAACCCTTCCTTTTCAGGGACTTCTTTGATGTTGATCACATCTTTGGAATCATAAAGAGGTTTGAATTTATCTCTAAATTCGTTTATATATGCATTGACTTCGGTATTACTGGCAGGTATGTCTTGAACCTTCTTTTTAGGTGATTCTTGAGGTTGAGGCTTTGACCAATCAGGTTCTAAAATGTTAGTATCGGAAAGTTGGGACGTTAAAGGATCCGTGAAATCATTATGGCTTTCTTTAGCACAGATCAAGTTGACGATTTTGGGAGTTATTTCAGGCAAATCATTGATTTTAAATTGCAAGGTCACGAAATCTCCAGTACCTTCCAAATCCAATTCTAATGCAACCAATCCCAAGCTTTCATAAAACTTTGTCAGTTGGGTCAATGGTAGTAAGTTCTGATCGTAAATGATGTTCATTATCTTCGTTTGTTGATAGGTGGAAAAGTAGTGATGTTCAACTAATTTATTCAAGATAAGGGATTCAAATTCATTCCCGGAATTCAATTGATCCTTTAAGTGTTGGTAAATTTTCTTAAAACTTGAAGGGACTTTGGACTCATCAAATTTCAAATCATTATCAGTGGATTGTTCAGTTTCAGTTGATTCAGTTAATGGTTGAGATAATTGATTGGGTTGTAAGGTCTGAGAAGATCCCAAAAATGTGCTAGAAGGTAACTCATCATTCCATTGGTTATGACTACCACTTCCCCAAGGATCATCATCAAGTAAATTGCTCATGGTTAGTTGTTGTTACTTGAGTCACGGGTCTCGTCTAAGGTCTCTAAGGGCACAGTTTTTCTGTTCTCACTTTATGTGGTCCCTCAGTGCCTCAGATCAGCCAGTGTCAGCACTAGTGCCAGTCGCGGTAATCTTAGTCACCATGGAGTCTATTAAATCAACGTTATACAATATAATGAATTATTTTCATAAAGACGACACCTTCAATAGAGTCTCATTTGGGTTGGATAGAACTCCAGCATTACGTCAATTAATAAGATGGAGATACGCGGATCTTCTCTTCTTAGGGGTGTTATTCGTGAGTTATATACTTGGTGGATTCATTGAACCATTCCAAAGACAATTCTTCATTAATGATTTAACAATATCACATCCTTTTGCTGAACATGAAAGAGTCACCAATACGCAACTTTTCTTTTATTCTACATGGACACCGTGTATTACAATTGCAGTTGTAAGTTTAATCTTTACTAAACCAGAGAATAAGATCTATGTCACTTATGTTTCATTATTAGGGCTTTTCATAAGTGTTTTCACCACTAGTGTTGTAACTGACATTTTAAAGAACTTCATAGGAAGACACAGACCTGATTTCTTGGCCAGATGTATACCAAAATCTGATGCTCCAAAAGATATTATGGTATTTGCTAAAGATGTGTGTACTACTGAAAACTTGGATAGATTAATGGATGGGTTTAGAACCACCCCTTCTGGCCATTCAAGTATTTCATTTGCTGGTTTAGGATACCTTTCTTTATGGTTATCAGGACAATTAATAATTAGACATTTTCAACTGGGAGCATGGAGATCAATTGTCTGTGGTGTACCAGCATTTGGGGCAGCTTTAATTGCATTATCAAGAACCGAAGATTACAGGCATCATTTCATTGATGTTATTATTGGGTCAGTGATTGGTATCAACATAAGTTATTGGTCATACTTTAGATATTTCCCAAGGTTAGACAGTGTGAGAAGTTACGAACCAAAGGTTTTGGTTGAGGAGGAAAAAGATGAGGAGAACTATTCACCTGTTGATCAGGTGTAGATAATAAGCCATATAGAGATATGGAGATTATGGAGCTATGGACTAAAGACTATGGAGAGTTATATACAAAGCTAGGTAGACATAGTAGACATACGTAGACATAGGCAGATATATAGGCTCATTTAATTTATAAGTAACTCCAACCTATCTTCTCGAAAACCGTGCACCTCATAGGTTATAACCAGTCTCACTCCTATGTTGACACATTTATACATAATCCTGTATACATGTTTACTCCACACTACAGCCTTACATTAACTGCATTTACTATAGTTATGCTATATAAAACTTCTGACTCAGATAATAAACACTGATCAAGTGCCAATCATACTAACTTCGATCTTACATAACAAGTATGATCAACTCCCCCATACTTCACCAGTGGTGAGTCGTGATGTCACCTTTTCTTACGGGGTACTATTTTTAAGTTCGATAAAGTTTAACATCCTCAAAATAGTAACTAAACTCACACGACTCCTTCATGTGCGAAATTTCCTTACCAACTAACCGCTTTCACTAACATGTCGTCGGTGTACTGTTTCGTATCATCAGGTAATATTCATTGTGTACCGGTAAATTCATTCATAGAATATTCAAACACCACCAGTACACCACCAACCATCACCATAGATGGCCCTTTAGACAACGAAGATTCAGTTGATGATAATTTATCGTATTCTAAGATTCATCATAAAAATTTGTTATATACCCTTAATAATCCATCGTTGTCAGATATAGAATCCGACGTAGATGGTAGCAGTAATGGAACCACTAACAGTACCAGCAATGGATCCAGTAATGGTGCCAGTAATGGAGCCACAAATGGTTCTAACACAAATGGTTCTAATACAAATGGCCAATATATAACTGGCCTTATTAATAACTATGGAGCCCATGCTCTTTATTTACCTGATTATGCTATTAATCTTCCTGATAACTTAAATGCTAATTATACTCAAATCAAGCAGTTACTTAAAAAGGTATTCTCCAAAACGTGGGTCGATGTTAATAACATCCAAGTCAAAAGGTTAACAGGTGGTATCACCAACATGTTATTAAAATGTAGCTATAATCAAGAAGTGGTACTAATGAGAGTATATGGACCAGGGACTAATCTTATCATTGATAGACATAGAGAATTCATCTCTCATTTAGTATTAAATTCAATGAGTTTAGCTCCTCCTGTACATGCTAGATTCAAAAATGGATTGATTTATGGATTTCTTGATGGAAGATCTTTAGAACCAAATGAATTGCAAAATCCAAGTTTGTTTCCTTTAATAGCTCAACAGTTAGGTAATTGGCATACTAAAGTACAAATCGATGCTATTAATGAAGGTGTTACTAAATTAAGAGAATATACTAGAGCTCATAAACGTAGGAAACTGTTCGAAGCAAGGAGTCGTGAAGACTATTCACCCAAGAAAGATCGTAAACATAAGAAAAAGTCAATTTCTAATATATGGGATTTAATTGAAGATTGGGTTGATGTTGTACCGATAATCCCTGAATTAATCGAATCATTTCAAGAAAACATGGACGTGGATGTCACTAATGAGAACATTAGAGATATAATTAAACAAGAGTTCGATTGGTTACATACCAAATTAATAAATTTAATATCGTCTCCAGTTATAAGTTCACATTGTGATTTATTATCTGGGAATATTATAATCCCCGATGAAAGTTTGTTTGACAAAACCATTGATAAATTACCAGACTTGGATAAGAACCCTATTAAATTCATTGATTATGAATACATGTTACCAGCACCAAGAGCTTTTGATATTGTTAATCATTTAGCCGAATGGCAAGGGTTTAATTGTGATAGATCAGCAATACCTAAACCAACCATTAAAAACCCAGTTATGGTTAAATGGGTTAAAGCTTATTTAAATAACGACAATGCCAGTGATGAAGAAGTTAAGGGGTTGATAGATGAAATTTCTGGTTATTATGGATTACCTGGATTCTATTGGGGTATTTGGGCAGCAATCCAAAGTGAAATCTCTAATATTGATTTCAATTATTCAGAGTATGCCAAGTTAAGGTTTCAAGAGTATTGGGATTGGAAGAAGTATTTTACTTAGTGGGATGAACGTTAATCACAAACGTTAAAGGTGAAGGATTAAAACAGTCATAGAGTATTTATGGGGAATAGACATTAATATGTATCATTAATTGCTTGAGGTCTATCATCCACTTTAGTACGGTTGAACTATTAAATGTGGTTTATAGGCTACCTCTGCAAATCTACTACTACCGTAGTCTTAGTCTTACTACTATAAACAACCACCCATCTACTACCTCTAGTCATTTCTTTACTTAGGGTATTGAAAATCCCCATGGCAAAGCTTCTAGGAATATTACTTCCGGCTGCAAACACTTTTCTCATCCATAACTCCTGTTGTTTCAAAGATGTTGACAGTATAGCATCCAAAACTTCATCAGTAGCATCAACACTGATTACTGGGGATGAAGATAAACTCTTAATGAAATTAGCAGATGCTATGATAGAATCGTTTTCAAGTTCCCATTTATTACTCTTATTATTCTTTCTTCCTCTTGGAGCTTCGTTTGGTACTACCAATGCCTTTTGGTGAACTTCAATTGAGAATAATGGACTATCACCAAGTACAAACTCATCAGTAATCTCATTTTCATCCTTCTTGATGACGTTATCATTCAAAATATCGATCTTTCTTGAGGTTATAGAATCTTGTATGAACTTTATAATGTCATCAATATCAACATCAATATCCTTACCAGTCTCCATATCTCTTACTCTTAGAGATTTATACATGGTATTAGATTTCTTAGTCTTCTTTTTAACTGACAGTCTGATAATGACAATCCATGGTATACCTTCGTTGAATGCTTTATCTAGATAATCTTCTTGACTTGATGCTAAATGGAGATCACAGCTTATATCAATATTCCATAAATCTCTTAGAATATCTAATCCACAATCACTAAGGAGTTCTTTATTTAAACTTGTTACCAACACTTGACACCTTCCATTGGAGTACTTATCCTTTGGTTTATTCTTACATGTTTTGGATAAGGCAAAAATGTATGTTGAAGATAACAGGAACCCAACTGCATGGTTTTTGAATTTATCAAGACCTGTGTTGGAAAATGAATGTATAAGTTGATCATACCTTCCACCAGTAGCAATTCTGGTGAATTTCCTAGTCTTATCTACCTTATAAAGACCTTGGAACATAATCCCACCTGTATAATATCTACGATTATAATTACTTAACGGATTAAAGTAGACTGGTGTTTTTATACCCAATGTTCTTATCACTGATAGAACTGTCATAAGATACTTCATAGCTCTTTCAACTTTCAATAACAACGGAGAATCCAAAAAGAGCTTCTGTAACTTAACCCCAGCTCTTTCAGGTTCAATATTAAAGTTGAACAATTCGATCAAGTCATTGGTTAAGATAGAGGGTAACTTATAATCCTCAGTCAAGTATTTCTTGATTTCTTCACTAGTTCTATCGATACCTAATTGGGATAAAATTTCCATAATTTCGAACTTCGACTTTTCATCAATTCTTATACTATTGAAGCAAAATGTTAAAATCGAGTCTAAAATATCATAATGGTTTATGGTGATGATTTTAGTTGAGCCTCGGATATTGAAACATTCAAGATTGGTGAATATTTCATCAATGACCTTAATACATTCACCATCATTTAAGAATACATTTGATGATGCTAGCCCATCACTTATTATGTCAAAGTTTACAACACTAAACTTTTCAGGTGCTCCTGCTCCTCTTAAGTTTGGTCTGAACACAAAATTATGTCTGAACACTTTTGGAACTGAAAGTTTGGTCTTACTTAATGATCTTGCAAACGGTAACACCAAATCATATGGTAACTGTAACACAGATCCATTTCTATCTAAAACGTCATACACCTCATCTTTATAATTGGTGGATTTAGGAATAATTAGTGAATTATTGAATTCCTCTATAGCACCATGAATTCTAAAAATTCTGAACAACGCTTCCATAATATTATTAAACAAAAGATAATCTTGTAAATTCGGTTGTAAGTCAGTTAAGTTCTTCTTTCCTTTAGCATCAAACATTAAATCTCTTGCTAACAGGTATGGCTGGTTGAACAAAGTCTCTCTAACTTGTTGTTGCCAAGGAGATGCTGGGTCAGCTAAAGATTTCAATGCTTCTTTAATAACTTGATCTTGATGTTCTACAGGCATCCAACCACTTTGTAACAATTCTGAAGCACTAGGTCTTTTCTTAGGTTCATGGTCTAGTAACAAACGTATAATCTTTTTCTCTAACTTATACTTAGAATCAGTGAAATCCGATGGAAAGTTTATGGTAACTAATCTTAAGTTATTGATCTTTTTAACCCTCTCCATACCAGTGGTTAAAGGATAACACATCTCAAAGAAGATGACTCCTAAAGAGTACATATCAACTTTTTCGTTATAACTCCCGGTTGCAATTTCTTTAGCATTATAAAACAATGTCCCTACGATTGTCGATAAGTCTCTATCAGTAGATGCTACCTGATTGTTAGTGGATAACACTGAAGAGAACTGAGAATTCTTAGCTAATCCAAAATCCCCCACTTTGATGTTATTGGCTTTATCAATGAAAATATTCATGGGTTTTAAATCTCTATGAATGAATCCTTCCCTATGAATATAACTAACAGCTTCAAGTAATTGTTTGAACAATCTCCAATACTCATTAGGGTTTGATGGTAACCCTTGTTCTATGAGATTAGATAATGTATTGTTCTCACAGAACTCCATCTGAATGAACAATATAGACATGTGATCCTTTTTAGGTTTCTTCTGTATAACTACTTCCTCAGATGGGTCTTGATCTTCTTCTGTAGCGTCAGACTCTGCTCTTGAACCAAACTCAAAGTTATCACTACCAAATGTGAAATTGGGCTCTAAACTTGGTTCAAAAGAATTTGATATGAAATCAACTTGGAACGAATTCATCTCTTCATTTGATCTTGATCTAGTTCTTTGAATGATATTATCATCAAATTGATCATCATCTTCTATAACATCTTTGTCCTTCTTCTTATCTTCTTCAGGTAACTCTTCGACCCAAGTTCCATAGTATCTAACGATATATTGATGGTTTAACCTTGCCAACGATAGGACTTCACTTAATAACGAATCTAACTTGTTGGCTTTATGCTTTATTTTTTTGATAGCATAAAATGTTCCTTCCATTCTATTACGGACTTTGATAACTTCTCCAAATCCTCCTTTTCCAAGCTTACCAACTTCTTCAAAATCTCTCTCATATCTTCCAACAGGGGCTTTAGCTTCATCTTGAAGGGTCTCTTTGTCAAGGTCTAAATTCGTATCAAACGACTCAGAAATAAACCTTCCGTCTTTAAACTGAAACTCATTCAATATTGGTCCGTCTCTTAAGAATTTTACTGCATTCAATTCCAAGATCGTGGGTCTTCTTGATAACTTTGGCTGCAACATCTTATTCAACATATCATAAACATCTCCAGAATATTCCCTATCGTCATCGATAGTATTATCATTAACTAGCTGATTGAAGTGTTGAGGGTCTTGATCGTAACTGGTGACACCTAGCATTATTCTCATAAACAATACTGCTAAATCCCAAACATCAGTTTTACGTTGATGCATCTTCGTTGATTTTTGGATCTCTGGTGCCCACCAATCTGGTGGTATGATCGACAAAAACGAATATTGAACATTGGCTTTGTTTCCTTTGGACTGGATGTTATACAAGTATAGAAGCTTATACCCATAAGAAGGATAGGTGAACTTTAGGATAAGGTCATTATCGATTTCACATAGAATCAATGATAACGAACATATGAGTTTGTGAGTATGTCCTAGATTGTGCAACCATTCTAATGCTGGTAACACTTGAATCAACCAAGCTCTACCTAATGCAAAGTCTATTATAGGATTCTTTTCGATGATTTGTTTCATAGTGTACATTTTGGGACAGTCCGTTAAGATTCTAATCTTCCAACCTTTATCTTTGACTTTATCAATTTGGAATCCAAAAAGAGCAACAATGTTCGGATGGGTGATTCCTTTGAATTGCTGTAATTCACTTTCCAAGTGTTGGACTTCAATTTTTCCTTCTTCACTTAACCAGAACGGTCCTATTAATTGAATTTCTGTCATTAGGAATTCAATATTGACTCCTCTGTCACATAGTTTACTGTATAATTCTGGCTTTAAGTATGGTACAACGACAGTTTGGGTCGATATCGATGATAACAAGTCTTCGTTCTTATAAGTATGCTTAGGTTTAACTGCTCTGAATTGAAATGTGGATTTACCATTGAAACTACTGCCAGTAATGTTGTTATCAAACACGAAATAATCATTGATGTTTTCCGGCAAGGCAATTTCTGTTTCTCGTAACACTTCTTCGTCAGTGTATTCTTCTTGGATTTCTTCAATCTGTTGGTTCAATTCCACAGTTTGCTGTAATTGTTGTTGTTGAAGCTCTTTCTCTTTCAATTGCTCCAATTGTAATAATTTCTCCTGCTCTAGCCTTATACGTTGTTCTCTTTCCTCTTCTAGTGATAGTACACGTTCAGTCTTTTGTTGTAACTCGTCTAATGCATACTTTAGTTCACTTATGATAGTAAATGATAACTCTTGATTGGGGTACTCCTTGATCAATTCCTTGATTTTTTGATTCAACTGTTCAATGTTTGACTTCAACAAATTCTTAGGCTCTATTAATTTCACAATAGGTGCTGACAACGGATAAGTCTTGGTGAACTCTATATCTAGTATTACTGATAGTTCAGGTCTATCAGGATCTTCATGAGATGACAACGAGATTTGAAAATGAGGACACGGTTTCTTGTTCCATACTAAATCCTTGGATGATACGTTGGTGAAGATGTCACCATAAATTGACTCTATACTGTCGATCTCGTCTTGCTGTCTTTGTTCAATGTCCAGGGTTAGACTATTCATCTGACCTGAAGATGCGAATGTATGGATTTACGAGATGGTGCTAAACCTAAGTCGATTCGCAGCTACTGACAAGACGACATGGATACGATATCGATACTTGTTACTTCTGATAACCATGTGGGGTATAAGGAAACCGACCCCATACGAGGAGACGATTCATGGATAACATTTGAGGAGGTTACACAAATAGCTAAAGATAAAAATGTCGATATGATCTTACATGGTGGTGATCTATTCCATATCAGTAAACCATCCAAGAAATCAATGTATTATGCCATGAAATCTTTAAGAACCAATTGCATGGGTGATAGACCATGTGAACTTGAATTGTTAAGTGATCCTGATGCTATAAATAAAGATAGTCCTATAAATTACGAAGATCCAAACTTAAACATCTCCATCCCAGTGTTTGCTATAAGTGGTAACCATGATGATGCTACAGGTGCACAAATGTTACTGCCAATGGACGTATTATCAATTTCAGGTCTTGTAAATCATTTTGGTAAAGTTTTTGATAACAACCAGTTGGTGATAAATCCGATCCTTTTAAGTAAAGGCTCAACTAAATTGGCTCTTTATGGTATGCAAAGTATCAAAGATGAAAGGTTACATCGATTATTTAGGGATGGCCATGTTAAGTTCCTCAGACCATCGTTACAGACTGACAATTGGTTTAATCTTATGTGTGTCCATCAGAATCATTTTGCTCATTCAAAAACTTCTTACTTACCTGAACTGTTTTTACCAGGGTTTCTTGATTTCGTAGTATGGGGTCATGAACATGAATGTTTTCCAGACCCTATTCCCAATGAGAAAGGGTTCCATACGTTAAGAGTTGGGTCATCAATTGCAACGTCCTTATCTGATGGTGAATTGCCACAAAAGCATGTTTTCATAGTTAAAATTACAGGCAAGTCTTTCGAAGTAGAAGCAGTCCCTTTGAAGACAGTAAGACCTTTCTTGTTGTCAGTAGTTGATTTAGAGGCAGAAGGGTTTACTACGACTTCAAGTGAAAAAGAAATCAGACAATTCTTAATCAAACAAGTGGAGTTTCTTATACAACAAGCTAATGACCAATACAAACAACATGATGAGGACCTTGAAGGTATTGAACAGAAATTACCGTTGATAAGAGTCAAAGTTGAGTATACTGGAGATTTCGAACTAGACACTCCACAAAGACTCTCTAAGCAATTCATAGGTAAAGTTGCCAATATTGATGATATCTTCTTATTCAATAAACGAAGGGTTAAGAAATCAACTGAAAATATTGAAATTCAGGATATTGAAGTTTCACCAAAAGTAACCATAGGTTCATTAATATCGACTTTAGAACAGCAGAACTTGAGTCTTCTTTCAGGAACTGGACTCAATGAAGCTGTCAAAAGGTCAATAGATAAAGAGGATAAGGCGATATTGAAGGACTATATATTGAAAGAGATCAAATTACATTCAAAAACATTAAGTTCGGTTGATATTGATGAAGGTGACCCTAAACAAGTGTTTAAGGGAATATTGGCAAAGTTTAAGAAGGATGAAAAGGAATTGTTGAAGGCTATTGAACGGGAGAGTCTGGTAGAACATGACAATACAGATAGTATTGAAGTGGATGCAGTAACCACAAAACAAAAAGAACCCGAACAGAAACCAAAGAAAACCAAGAGATTAAGTAAAGCAGTTATAAGTGACAGTGATCTGGATGCGATGGAACATGATCCTGTTTCATCTGATGATGATATAATTGATAGTGATGAGTTTGAACCAGAGCCTCCTAAAACATCAAGCAGAGGTAGGGGAAGAGGAAGAGCATCAAGGGGTACTAGAGGCACTAGAGGGACCAGAGGCTCTAGAGGTACCAGGGGTAGGGGTAAGAAAGAAATGACATCTTCAGACCCTTCAAATTTACTTGCTACGCTTGCAAGTATGGGTAAATAGGATATATACATAAACACGCACACTACACTCTCTATAACCCCTTTTGCTGGGGTACAAAGTCTAATCAAAAGAAGTGGCTTCCTCTATCAACTTCTCCATATCAAACTCCTCATCACCAGAATTAAACCTCTTCAAAAGCTCTAGTTTACTGTCAGAAGTCTTCATAGCACCATAAAACCTTTGAATGTTTAGTACTAGCAAATGTGCTTCTTCAAGAGTCATATTGGACTCTTCCTCTACGAGACCATTCATAAGCACCAAATCCTTCTCTTGTGATAATTCTTGATGGAACATCAAGGTTGTATGAGGTTTGGCATACTCTTTATGAAGTTTATACTCGGCAACTGTGGTTAACATACAATGAGTGGTCTGAGGTCCTACAAAACCCCATTGAACAAAATGCATTTCATAACCTCCACTTTCCTTCGGTAATGGTAGAATGAAAGTCCTGTTTTTGAATGCTAAAGCATACATCTTAGAAAATTGAATTCCATCCAATGAAGCTACTAATGATCTGTCTATGTTTTGGAATCTGGCTCTCCATATAAGTTCGATTTCTTTCTTACCTAAAGCTTTAAGCTTTTCTAAATCCACAAATGAATTCAAAGTTTTGTATGGAAGCACTGGTGCGTCTTTGTCAATGGGAGATCTAACTTTTATTTCATGGTCTTTTTTACTTTTCTCCATGGACTTAGCTTGATGAGTCTCAAGCTCTTTTAATGGATCAATGATATTTAACTTTTGCTTCTTTTGTTCAATTTCATGCTTGAGACTTTCGTTTAACTCTTCAACGGTTTTGTACCCTAAAGCCTTAGCTTTCTGTTGAAGTTTCTCTTGGTATTTCGAAACAACGTCGGATTTGAACCTTAATTGTCTAAGAGGTCTTAAGTATTTCAACATCTTGTTTAGTGCGATTTTCAGTAATGTGAGACTAATGTATGGCGATGAGATCACAACCACGAAGAGGTGATTTAGTAGTACCATCTTGCAGGGTTTAGGTCAAACAAATAAATATCTTACATTCTATATACACAATTGTTCTTGTTCCGGGGTTCAATACTTCAATTCTCCCTGGTTCAATCCTTCTTCCCTGGTAATCCATTGTCTACTTCCTTCAAATACTCCTCAGGTGCGTCTTTAGCATGATGACCAATTGTCTTCTTCAAACTTTCAGGAATATCATCAAATACCAAATCTTCTGTGGATGTCGATAATGATTCACCCTTTGCTTTCAAAACCTCTTCTAAGCTGAATTTATTGTCCTTGAAAATATTCAAATTATCAGCAATCAAATGACGATTCTTACATCCAGGACATTGTATGGCAACCGTACCTTTAGTATAAGACTGTTTGGAAAATGTATGAGATGATCTTGTGTTACATTTCTTACAGGTGAATGCAATCATCATTTGAGGATCTGGTATTTGGAATGTTGCTTTGTCACTATATGGTCTAGTGAAGTGAAGACCTTTGAATGCTCCAGAAAGATTAATAGACAGTTCATTGGTGATTGCTATGGAATTTTTGATGGTGAGTAGTCTCCTAGCTGGAAGTATCCTGAAATTGACTCCTAGTGCTTTTGTGGATGTTCCTCTTATTTTAGTTACAGGTCTTAACATTACAAATCTCGATTTCTGAGGTCAGTGCGAAGAGCTAATCTTCTAGTGCTTTATACAGTACTAAATACAATAAATATCCTATATTAGTTGAGGTAGTCCAGTGCTAACTGAGACTGCCCAGCTAGACTGCTACCATAACATCATCTCTTGTAACCTCATATACCTAGACTCAAATGTTATTACTAAAAAGTATTTGCTTCTTCTTTTTACGTTTATCGATTACGGGAACTCCCCAGTTCTCTTCCTTTGGCTCTTCCTGGGTTCCCTTCGGCTTCCATTCCAGAGGTGAAGGTATGTTGACTTCGTTAACTCTACCAAATTTCTTCTTTGGCTCTTTCTTTTGTAAAGGTGGGAACTTGTTCAAATCCGTGGGGTTCGGTTTTGGACTTCCCCAGTTTGAACTTGAATTTGAGTTAACATGAGAACTACTGGAACTACCTGAAGAATCAAGGTATGAAAGTTTGAAGTTTTGTTCAGGTTGTAAAGTTGTTTGTTGAATAGGCTTCTTCTCTGGAACTTTGACAGTAGTGTATCTTATTGGAGTCGGTTTAACAATGTTCTTGCTACGCTTTGAATTGTTTGATGCCTTTTGAAGTACAGGAAAATTATCTGGAGATGCAGTTCTTGACTTGTTGTCTCCCCAGCCATGTAAATTTATGACTTGAGATTGTCCACCACCTAAAATAGGAAATGCTGCTTGACTATTATTCTTAGTTAATCTCTCTATAGTTTGATTTAATTCTAAATGTTTCTTTTGTGCTGATGGGTATAACTCACTATGTTCTTTTAAAAGTATAACGACTTCTTCTAAGGATTGACGGGCAAATAATTGCTTGTAAACATCAAATAAATCATCACCACTCAACTTGTTATCTTTATAATCATTGTTAGCATCTAAAAATGACTTTAGCTTTGACAGATCATACTCTAAGTAATGCTTAGCTCTTTCTTCTAATCTCATCTTTTTGACATTAAATGAATCTTGACGTTCATTATCCCTATCAAATGACCTACTAGATGAAGTTCTAGGTTGATAAGTTGATAATTGTGATTTATAAATGATCTTATTAGAACCAGTTAAGTTTCCATGCTCTTTTAACATATGAGCTGTTAAATCTAGATCATCCCTAAATACTACGAATTTCTTATCCAAACATGATTGTACGCTACATACAAAATGGTCTTTCCTGAAATGATCATATAAACTATCATAATTCTTATAATAATCAGCTATTATAGGATTATCTTGATCACAAATGAAGCACCGTTCATGATGATCTCTTATATGGTAGTTCAATTCATCTTCAGAATAGAACCGTTTCTTATTACAATATTGGCATGGCGGATGTCCTGTGAACCCTTTACCATCACCAATGATTTGATGAGTCTGTAATGCTTTATAGTGATATAATGGTAATTCATCGATGAATGCTTTTTTGTTATTATAACATAGAAGACAGATATACTTATTGTGTGCCAGTCTTATATGATCAGTTAGTACTTTAAAGCTATCAAACTTCTGGCCACAGTCTTTTAATGTGCATTTCAAGTCTAATATAATCATTGACTCATCTTGTACTAATTCACTAGTGAACGAGATTTTGTGCTTTTCATCTGTTGTTGTGGGTTTCAATTGACTAAACTCTTTGTCTAATTCGTCTGATATTATGATCATATCATTGGAAGTTCTACAAACCAAACATAAGTCTTTTTCATATAACACTCTTTGTCTAAGTGCACATCTATGACAAGTCACATGTTGACATGGAGTGTAGGTTGGGTATATGATGACTTCAGCACAAATAATACAAGATTCTGTATCATCTTGGCTTTCTGGGGAACTTGATTTTGGTTTACCTCTTTTAACTCTAGAGGTTAATGGGATCTTATTGGTAGACATCTTGAATATTTTCCGCGTTGTAGTACGTAATGAGGTATAAGAAAAGCGCTATAGAGGAAGAATTTATTGAGATTGTGTTTAAGCGATGCGTGTTGTAAGATATACTGTTTGTGTCAAGTAACACCTTGTTGTGTAAGTCATGTCATACGTGTTTGTGGTTTCATTTTTGTTTTTGCAACTTGAGGTGTTTGTGGTCACTTCTTCAACAGATTTTTTTTCTTTTCTCCTTAATCACAAGAGCTCTCATGTTCATAGTAAATTTATGAAATTCACAAAACGAAAAATTATTATCATTTTTTTCACCAAAACAAACACATACACAAACCCAATACAAGCAGAAAGACAAACAGAAACACAAAAAGAGAAGTACCGATTTGTGCTTACTAGGTATTTCGAACTTAATCTACCTCTTCATACTCAAACCCACTCTCAACTAACGTCCCGCACTACACCATTCCTAAATCAACCATAAAGAAAAGAAACATGTTCAACGTCAGTGCAACACTTAATGTGTCAAGATTACTAACAAACCCTTCCCTTTGTTTACCTCATGTGACAGCTGCATCATTCGATAAGATTTCTCTTCCCTTCAAAATTCCTGACTCCCAACATGACATAAAAGGTGTTGTACTCGACAAGGACAATTGCTTTGCTAAAGACCACGACGATAAAGTATGGCCTGAGTACCAAGATACTTGGAACCAGCTTCAACAGCATTATTCAAAGGAAAGAATTCTAATTGTTAGTAATTCAGCCGGTACTAATGATGATACTGATCATCAACAAGCTAAGACTTTAGAAGCTAAAACTGGAGTTACTGTCTTAAGACATCCAACTAAAAAGCCAGGATGTTATCAAGAGATCTTAGACTATTTCCAAACCCAAGGCATTGAAAAAAATGAAATCATTGTGGTTGGTGATAGACTTTTTACTGACATTTTGATGGCCAATATGATGGGATCCTATGGGTTATGGCTCTATGATGGTGTCGAAAGGTCAGAGAAGATCTTCCCTAGAATAGAGAGGTCAGTGTATGAAAGAATGACAGGCAAGTCTACTGCTGAGTAGGTTAGGGTTTTGTGCTCAAAGCTGCGGTTGTTTTGCACCCATCGGTTTTGTGGTCTCAAGTCTAGTACTGATCCACTATTACATCCACTATTACATCCACTACTAAATCCACTACTTAACACCAGAAAATCCTAGTACCCATCCTAGTTCCAACTCCAGATGCCAGGAATTCCCCAAAACGTGATCTTTGATGCCCCATTCCCCGGTGGTACAATAACCTCCATCGAAATCCGTCAACCTCATATCGAGTCATTCCAAAAACACTCCTTATACAATTCAAAACCTGCGGGGATAATTTCCCTATTGTTCATTCTCACCTTGATTGGTCAATATATCTGTTTCTTTGCCAGTGTACCAGGGGAAGAAGTTGCCAATAGACCTCAAATGTGTATCATATCAAGTATTTATGATCTATTACTGTTTTTAGTATGTTGTTGCATATACCCAATGGGATCCATTGTTCCAAGCACTGTATCAATACGTTCTTGTGTTATCAATGTAATACTACAAATTTCTGGTCTTGTTTTGTCAATTATAACTGTGGTTTTGGTGTTAAATGTAGAATCAATGTACCTGTACCAATATGATCCACATTTAAGACTTTCTAAGGAAGTTGATATCACATTTTATATTCAGATAGTTACGGTTGTAGGGTTATTATTTCATAGTTTGGGAGTTATTTTATCATTTCTTGAGTTATTGATATGTCATAATGGGTTATTAGAGTATAAGAGAATTACGGAAAAGGTAACTAATCTTTAACAACATTTATTAATATATACACATATAGTACTAATACTACACTAAAAGTAAGCCATCCATAAGGTATCAGCAGCAGCTAAGTTCCTTGGATTAACAGCTTGTGAAATTAATTCTAATACATTTTGACTAGCAACAGTTGGTCCTGATGATATATGACCAATTGAAACTACTCTTCTAATAATAATATCAACATTAGCTCTGACTACTTCTCTTAATTGAGAATCTTGAGGGATTTGACGTGGTGGGTCTTGTTGCTTACACCATGAAACAACTTCATCACGAACAAATAATGTAAGATATTGTTCTAAATCTGATTCTGGTTCAGTCAAGGCTCTGGCTATTGCTAACACATAAACTGAAAGAATTCCTTCCATACCAACTTCACCAATTAATTTTTGAATGTTTGGAGTCAATCTGAAAGGCACTAACTCAGCATTATAAAATAATGGTGCTGGTCTATTACCTTGTAATCCATCCAAAGAAGCATTCTTACTAGCAATCTTACATGGTAACATATCTGAGGTCCATACATTACCAGATTTCTTATTGACATGGATCTTTTGAGGTTGTCTAGTATTAACACACATCATATAAGTCATGAAAATGAACGAAGCATATTGGGAAGTAAATTGTTTACGGAATAACCAGAAATCTTCAAATTTAGGATAATTCTCTATGAAGTAATTCTTCATAACGTTACTTGGTACAAGCATGGTTTGAATCGAACTTAAGATTTCAACTCTAATACTCATAATTTCTGGTTTAGGTAATCTTGGATCAAACGCAGCTCTTAATTTCTCAATAGTATAAGTAAAAGGTTCATCACGATTCTTACCATTACGACGACAGTAATCCTCATACACTTTTTGTAATGATATATCTGCAGGATCATCATTAATGATACGAATATGTGGTGATAATGGTATAGCAATTGGTAATGTGAATGAAATGTACCTACGTCTAGTTTCAACTTTTCTTGATAAGGTATCACCAAAGACTCTAAACAATTGGAATAAGCTTTCTTCTCTTCTACAATGACGAGCAGCCGGGAACTGTACTCCAAAGATATGTTCACTACCATCATGACCTCTGAATCTTAAACGTTTATAACAAGCATTAGTACCTCTAACCAAATCGATAGTTGGTAAGAATCTATCGATCTTGACGAAATGAGTGTTATTATCTTTATTTAAAAGATATTGACCTGGGACTTCGATTTCTTCGAATTTTTGATGATGGAATTCACTTAAGTGTGGACATAAGTTCTCCAAGTTGATCTCAGCAAATCTTCTATCGAGTTTATCTTCAAGTCTATCACGCCATTTTCTTAATCTAGCAATGTAAGTTTCAAGGTTAGGTTTACCAACCACAAGATCCTTTTCGAATTCTGTACGGATTTGTTTAGGTAACACAGTTTCAGCAAATCTAGTGATATTGGCTTCAGTCACTGGTGGTAATTTAGCATCATCTCTTGGATTGCCTAACCTATTAAGATATTGGACTCCATCATTAAGCAAGGCTACACTTAATCTATAAGCATCTTCATCAGCAGTACACTTGAATCTTTGATTAATTTGATCAACTAATGATTCTAATGAAAGTGCTAATAATGGATAAGCAGTCTTAAGAATACCCATGATTTCTTCAACATGTTCCCATGATTTCCTACTACCAATTGATTTAGAATTCTCACCATTAGCGGTGCCATTACCATTTGCTTCTTTAGGTTGTTCTTCCTTAGCCTTATCATCCTTATCATCTTTAGAAGTTTCTTTAGTCTCTTCTGATTTGTGTTCCAGATCGTCTTTCATATCATCTGGTTCTTCCTTCAGATCTTCTTCAGGTTTTTCTTCAGATACTTCTGGACTTACTTCTTTATCTTTATCATCCTTCTCTGGATCTTCTTCATCCTTATCAAGTTCAATGTCTCCTTTATCGTCATCACCCTTTTCTTCCTTTTGTCTTGACATTTCCATGTATTGTCTTTGTTTAGCAGCAAAGTCTTCCTTCGTGGTACGAAGATGGAAATGTAAAGCTTGTGGATAACTCTTAGCAATTCTAATCAATACCTGTCTAGCTAAGGCAGCTTCTTTGCTGGATAATGACAGAAGTAATTGTGGGATAAATGTGATCCAATACCAAACTGGAACTTCACCTCTAAAGTTTTCAAAAGCTGACGTTAAAGTTCCAGAACTATCATCCAAACTAATCAACCATAATACCCTAGCAAGCAACTTTCTGGTCTTACCATTCTTAAACAACCCAGCTGCTTGTAAGTAACAACTGATAGCATTATTGGCATAAACCATATCATTAGGATTCTCTTTAAATCTACGATCATTGAAAGATCCCCATTCAGCCCAAGCTTTTGGTAAGTTAAGATCGATTTGAACTGAAGTTGCAAATGCTTTATTAGCTTCATCCTTTTGATTCAACTTGTTCAAGAACATACCTTTCAAGGTGAAGAACTCAGCCTTTTGTTGAGTTGCAAAATATACCAAATTAGTGTTGCTGATAACATCTAAACCAGTATTCAATTCACTAGGATTTTGATAATAACATTTGACTTGTTCTTTCAACTTCAAGAAAGCTTCTTGGATTTCTATATTAGGAAGTTGGTAAATCTTAGTTAATTGGTTGATACAAACATCAGCCATACCGTGTTTTCTGGCGACATGAGCAAACCTATTTATAACCCAAGCAATTTCATGGAACCCTCTATAAGCATAAGAATTAGTATTTGAGCCAGAATTAGCTTGTTGTAAAGCAGGTATGAATGGCATATAAACTTCATTAATTACCAGGAACGCATGTTGTCTCCAAGTCATTAAATCGTTCCAGATATTGATATCATCCCAAGTGTTAGGTAATCTTTCTCTCCATACTTGTAAAACTCTTTTCAAATCTTGACTCTTAACATCCAAATTCTGAGCATTGGTTGATACTAAACTGGAATATACTTGACTAGCTTCCATAAACTCAACATATTGTTGGAATGTATGAAGTAATGGGATATGAGCATTATTGAACTTGATAGGTAAACTATGCCATTTTCTTAAGGTTAACTGTATACCTTCATCACATAATCTTGATAAATCTTGTAAGGTTTGCTTCTCTTGACCAAATCCTTGTAAGCAAAGGAAAGTTTCATAAATTTGACGTCTCGGAGTTGGAACATCCATTACACTCTTAACAGTTTGTTCTAAAGTCTCACGATCAGCATTCCAATCAGCAACTCTCCAACCACATTCTAATAACAAATCAGAAAACCCTTCATGTTTAGCTAATTCAGTTAAAATGTCCCAATGTTGAAGTTTTTCAGTACACAAAATCCAATGGTCTTCCCATAAAGCATATTCAGATTCTCCATAAGGTAATGCCCCAGATCTAGCCTTAATTTGGGCTGATTCATACAATTGTTGAGCTTTGTCCCAAAGACCAATTTGTTCAAATGATAAAGCAGAAATGGTTTCCATGTACTTAGCTCTTCTTCTCCAAAGTCCATAAAACATATCATCTTCTTTTAATGTTGCAAACAATTTAGCTAAAGCATCTTGAGTGATATCACGAACTTCAGAATTACCATTAACTGAAGCTTCATCGATGTTTTCAAGTATATGAATACCATGACACCAAGCATTGAAATTAGATGCTAGAGCCTCAACTGCAAACGGTGGTAATTGAAGATCTTGACATTTGGAAATTCCTTCTAATAATGATTGAATAACATTTGGACGATTATCAACTTGACGAAGGTGATAATCTTTAGATAATAACACTACTAAGAACCTAGTGAAATCAAGATGCTCAGACCTTGGAATGGATTTAAAGGCTATTGGGAATATAGTTGACCATGCCTTATCAACACTCTCAGAACTTTGGTAGAATGTATCAATCAAAGGTTCAATGATATCACCAGCTTTCAAATCTGATAATTCATATAAGAACATATTGTGTTGATTCAAAACGGTTTCTAAGCTCTCATCAACATCTACGGACATTCCATCATCTAAGCTGAATGGGAATAAGTTTAAAGGTGGTAACTTGTCTTCATCTTCAACAAGTTGGATCTTCTTATTGAAATCGAAGGATCCATACAATAATTGTAATGCTTGATTCAACCAAGGATAATCAGCTAAATATTCCCAGTTTTGTTCACGGATGACATAATAAAGTCTTTGTTTGATATCCTTCTCTAAAGACTTGTTTAATAATGACATCAACTTACTACGGATAGAAACATCAGCTGATCTGGTACCAACTAAAAATGGTTGTTCCATTCTGACCGTTAATTCTGTACAACTAAAAGAATCATCTTCAAAAATATCAACGATGATTTGATAGAATTCTTTTGATAACGTTGGCTCACCTCTAATTTCAAACACCATCATCTTTCCTAAAATGGCAGCTTTCTCTTTAGTGGTTGGGAACAAGTCAGTTTTAGAAAATACCCAATTCTTAACCATCTTAATGATTTTCTCTAAAGTATCTTTATCCAAAGACCTTTCGATTAATTGAGCTAATAATGATAAGAAGATTCTTCTTTGATCACCAAGGGTCGATATTCTCTTGGATGATAAGTTCAAAATTCTTTCTAAAAGTCTGGTAGTCATTTTAGCTTCATATTCAGTTGATGAATTGTCCTTTGAATTCGATTGGCCTTGATGGGTTATAGTAATATGATCTTTACATAATTTACTAAACGTCTTCATAATCAAAGGTAATAACAAATCTAATGATGAAGGACTGTAATTAGCTAAAGTCCATGATAATGTAACACCAGCTGCAACTGAAGGCATCTCATTCAAATCTTCAGATACGGTTGTGACTAACAAGGAAATGAACTCTTTAACTTCATCGATTTCCTCATCATCGGTTTTTTCAACATTTATAGCCTTTAAGATCGTTGATAATACTCTTTGTAAAGCTTCTTGAATATCATGATTATCAGATTTGATACATTTCTCAAGTAATTTGTGCAAGGACTCGAGATTTTCAATAATCCATTTAGAAGATTTCCATTCTAAAATCACTCCTAAAACTTCTAAAGCATTTAAACAGTACCCAAGTAAATTAGATGAGTTCAAATCATTGGAAAGTAAGAATTTTTCAAAGAATGTGAGTTTGACTTCAACATCATTCCAATAGTTAGGACTTAAGAGATCACTTAAGATTCCTAAAGCTTTTTGACCTAATTCACTCTCTGATGCCCTTTGTGGACTAATACAAACATATCTTATAAGGAACGTCACACAAGCTTCCTTCTGACCTAAAGGTATAACATAATTAGGAGAAGTAGTGAAATCATCACCTTCTTTAAGGTCAACGTCATCTTCAGGGGTCTTACCTTCCCAAGTCAAAATTAATTCAGCTAAGTCTATAGCCAAAACTTGATTTTCAACTGCTGGATTAGCTAAGATAGTTAACTTACCCATAGCTGTTATAATGTTGGAAATAAAGTGCTCTCTGGCTATATAGAAGATATCAGGGTGATGAACAATGAATTGGTACACATTTAATACTTGTACAACGTTGAACCCATCTTCAGATATAACTCTTCTTGGCCATTTCAACCAACTCAATGAAGTCTCATCATCATCAACTCTTTCAGGCATAACAGGAGCTAAGATATCCAAGGCTTGTTTCACTAAATGACGGGAGTCATTTTGATGTGTTCTTAATAATGCCACAAACACTTGAGTAGCTAATTTGCTTGGAGTTTCATAGGCTGATATGAAATATGCTGTGGTAACGTAAGCAACTTGTTTGGTTATATTATCTTCTAATTTGATATAATTCCATGAGAACTTGATGATATCTTTCTTGAAATCACTAGTAAACTTTGATCCATACTTAAGAAGTATAGCAGTGGCCTCTAATAATTGGAATCTATAATTGTCAAGTTTACCTGATGTATGATCAGTTATAATATCATTAGAAGATTTCCAGATATTGTTACAGAAGGTTTCTAACCATACTGGTGATCTTCTACCTCTGAAAAAGCCATCAATGTTTCCAGACTTTTCAGCTTCATAAAGTATTATACAATTAAAGATCTTCTTCAATACAAATATTTTAGCTTTAAGGTTATAATCACCAATTATAAAATCACAACTCTTATTTAAATACTTCTCACTTGACTTGAGATCATTTGACAGAACAATTGAATTGAAGATATAAGACTCTAAAACGTCAGGAATTTTGTGTTCAAGTTTACAATAATCATCAATGACAGTAAACAACAAATCAACATCATCGACGTTCAAATTCAAGTACTTAACAATAATAGCCTGTAACTTAGAAATGGCTTGATCTGCTTGGAAATAACCAGGCGACGTCAAATTGTCACCAAACGTCATGACCTTATGGGATATCTTGAACAATTTACTAATGAAATCACCTTGATCAGCTAACCATTCATTATCATTAGACAAGCCATCAACTATATCAATGATGTTGGCAAATTTGGTGATCAAGATCTCGTTATCTTCTTCACCTTCAACATCACTCAAAATGTCATCAAACTTACTGATAATCAACTCTTTTAAATCTTTACATTCGTCAAGACTGATGAAGTATGCTAACATATTACCCAATTTACGGTTTTTAAAGTTGTTCAAGAAGTAGTCAATGGAATTTTCACTGAACCTATTCAAGAACTTAGCAACAGGGACTCTGAATGGTGAATTCTGATGACGATCTAAATGACCTTCTAAATACTGTAAAGTATTGATGATTTCTTCCATAAACGTATAGGCTTTTGCTGGCAAAAGATGAAAGATATTCAAGATTGATATCACGATTTGAACAGTATGGTTATTATCTAAATCTTGACTGGAGATTTGTCTTAAGGTGTTGATTTGAGCCCATGCCATTAAATGGTCCAATAACTTTCTACCGATTTCAACTCTAAAGTATGATATCAATAATTCCAATAACTTAGCTAATGCTTCTAATCCTGATAATGTCAATTTCCTATGATCTGATAAGTTCATCAACATTGGTCTCAATCCATTTTGAAGCAACTCTTTTGGTAGCTTAGCATTTTCAGTAAGACTGGCCTTTAACCCTAAATATGCAGCATTGATGATTTCAATAGATTTATTACAAAGGGCCTTGAAAAAGACTCCTAAAATACGAATCCTGGCTTCAGCTAATCCACCTAATGAAAAATCAGGTCTACTTAATGCTAATGATAATAATCTTATACAAACCACTCTTAACTCTATCAATTGTTTTGAGGTCCTATGTTCGTTTAATCTGTGGACATTGGCTAAAGATTCATCATCAGCATCAACCAATGCTAATGCTTCTAATAACAAACGATTCAATTCGTCATTAAATGTTAAAAATGTATCATCTAAGCCTAAACAATAAGTTATAGCTTCAATATTACCGATTTGCATTGGGAATGGTAAGGCTCTTAATGGCTTACCAAAGATTGGTGTTAATAACAATTGCTTACAAGGATTAATGATGGTGGATATTGGTACGTTCGTAGTATCATTTATAACTTTCAAAGCATCTCTTGATAATTCTCTAACGTTAGGGTTAGCACTAGCTAAATCATAGACCAATGCTCCAACTATAGCTTGGAATGGCTTTTCCAATAACCCTTCCTTAGTGATTTCTGTATTACAATTGTGTAACACCTTCAACACTAAATCCTTAGCAATTTCACATACTTCTGATGGAGCAGTTTCCGGAGTATCTCTGACTATAAAGAAAATTGATCTGACTAGTTCAAATTGTCTTTTACTGAACCAGCTACTTGGGATATCCAAATCTTCTAAAAGGGTCTTTAAACCTAATATTCCTCCTAGCTTATTATAGTAATATTCACTATAACAACTATGGGTAAATCTATAGAACATAACTCTGAAAATTGGTGAATATAAAATATCTTCTTTACCGAATATGGTAACTGATGTTGAGTGAATCAACTTTATACTATCAATGGCTTTTTCTCTAACGGTGATATCCCAGAAACTAAGAGCATAATTCAAAGCATTGAAGAAGGCATTTTCATTGATGAATACCTTACCTTCTTTATCATTGACAGAAAATGGTCTTTCTTTCTTGATCTTATCCAATACTGAAACCCTAAGGTAATTCAATACAAAGTGAATTGTCATCCCATCTATCAATTTACTGGCTTCATGTTTTAACTCAGGAATTGTCACTGAAAAGTATAACACTTCAATAAGCCTAGTAAAGAGCTTTTGTTGGATTTCAACCTTGTGTAAGTCTTTAACTTCACCATCTAATTCAATGCCTTCAGTTTTCTCTTGTTTCAAGATCTCTACACATTTGCTAACATACTGACCGAAATCTTCTGGAATAGGGGTTGTATCCACAAGTAACTTGAATATTGATGACAAGTACTTAAAAGCACTGATTCTATAATGAGACTTGATTTTAACATCTTCTAACAATTTGATTGCACTATCAACTCCGGGGGTTATATCAACCGGTACTTCACCTAAGCCATGGATTTGGAATAATGCTTTGACTTCATGATCTAATCCTGATTGTGATTCTAACCTATTATAAGGTTTGAAATGTTTATGATTTCTACCACCTAATTTACCTAAGATTCTTATAGCAGTATGAGAATGTTGATGGTGATAAGGAATTGGCTCTAAATGCTTCCAAAGAGCTGTCATGATCTCATCAATAACAGGTTCAATCATTGGATCGAAATATTCAGCAGTTAAGTTATCCACACATAATTCAAAAGTCCTTAAACCTTGACTTACCAACTCTTGAGGACCATTCAAGGCATAAACCAAAGGTCTAGTAAGATAATTCAAATGTGGGACCAATACTGATAATCTTACGGGTACTGTCAAACATAATTCAACATAAATATCACGTTCATATGGTCTTCTAGCATTGGATATAAGTTTGTTAAGACTTTCTAACAATACTGGTAATATAGGCATAATCTCTTTATACAAGGTCTCGAACCTTCCTCCACTTATACTTCTGAATAAGATCCTTATCAAGTAAGAATACACTATAGGTTCTTCAGCATTCTTAGAATATTTCATACTTTCAAGAATCAAATGATTAAGATGTGGTAAGATCACGGCCTCATTAGTAGTTGGAAACAAATTCACTGACATAAAACATAATTTGAACAACCTTATAAGGATATTTGATTTGACCAAATCAACTTTTCCTAATTCACCAAGTTTACCTCTTAAAAAGGAAATCAAAAGCCCAGAAAAGTTGGATGATGTAACTTCAGATGCTAAAAAGAATTGTGGTAAATGTAATAATGCAGCATTATCTAACATAGCATCAAATAAGAACCCTAATTCTCCACCTATGATCTCATTAAATGATGCAGGATCAATATGGATGAAAATGGTTGCAAAAATCTCCATGAGATCTTTTTCTTCTTTTGATGATGTTATTGGTAAATTGGGTCCACTGCCACTGAAATCAAATGCTTTTGTGGTTAAGGCTGCTTTTGGTTTAGACACCGTAAAGAATCTTAAACAACTTATACCACTTTTGAACAATTGTTTCAAAATTTCAACTTCTTCGAATGAAGTGATTTTAGCTGATTCATTCCATTTATCATAATTAACGGCTTGTCCACCATTCTTAGGATCTGATGATGTTGGTTGTGGTGGGACAGGTGGATTACAATTCTTTAATCCGAATATAACTGATTTTAAGAATGTCATTAAGGTTCTGAAAAGGTACCTTGCATCTTTCAAAAGGTCGGAGTTTATAGTTGAAGATGATGAATTTATAGGTGAGAAATCTTCGATGTTGAACACATCGATTTCTGTATCAACTTCCATATCATCATTAGACTCTTTTTCGGATTCTTTTTCCTTGTCTTGATCATCCTGTTCTTGGTCTTGGTCTTGATCATGGTCTTGTTCCTCTTCAGGTTCTTCACTATCTTCCTCTTCCTCCTTTCTGGAATACCTCTCGATAGCTTTCTTACTGTCAGCTTCTTTACTAACTCTTTTTTTCTCAAAATCATTATGGACTCTGATTATATGATCATACTTCCTATTTAAGCTCTTGAACCTTTTAGCATACGAATCAATGATTATCATAAACAATTGACGACCTTCTAACTTATTAGGCAACTTCATGATCCTTTCCACTAAGTTCAACAATAACTTAGCACTCATTATTTGTACAGTCAATGCTAAGGAATCATCCTTTAAAAGATCACAATATATAACAACCGTGGATCTGATTTGCTTTGGTGTAAGTTCATTTCTAACATTATGAATGAAATCAGCAACCGTTGAATATGCTAAAGGTCTTAAGGTTTCATAAGCTGTCAATCCTTCACCAATTAAGATCTTAGAATCAAATAACATCTCAATCTTTGGTATGAATTGGGATCTAAATGGTGTACTTAAAATATGTCTTGTTGCATGTAAAAGTTCTTTTCTAGCAACTGACAATTCAGCAGGACAATCCTGTAATAATCTTAAGATAACTTCTGGCACTACTTTGGCTTGTTCTGGTCCTAAATGATTATTAGCATATCCTCTTATAAACACATAAGCTAAAAATGATGCAGCTTTGACTTGTCCTAGAATAAAGTCACTATAAGCTTGTCTATTAGTTATATCAGGTGATATCGAAGTCACCACGTTATTATTCTCTTCTCTAAACTTCTTTTGTTGTTCAACTTGTAAAGTCAAGATATTAACGATTTTTGGTAGGAATGTATTTAAAGATGTTGGTACTAAATTCTTGTAGGAGGAGTATAATGATACCATGGTAATTGGAGACTCAGCTAAGGTTTTAAATGAATTCATAGCTTTGGCCAAGGTTTTACTTGAAGTATCTTCAAAAGTTGGTGACATCTCTTTAGTATTATTATCATCATCTGGTGAATTATTAGTAAATACAGTTGCAACAGTTTCTGGCATATTATCATAGATTTCACATATTATATCGATAAATTCACCTGATCTTTCATTCAATTTGTCCTTATATGCTTTATGTAAACTGGTGATGATTTTCATACATAATACACCGTTATCTTCATTTTCATCCACTAAAATTTTCATCAATTCATTCAAAATTTGTTCACTATACGGTTGGAAGGTATCGTTCATGATGGACCTATGAATGATCTCCAAGATTGAATTTCTTAACTTCTGCTCTGGTGATTGGGTATTGAATACAATTGGTACATCATTTAACAATTTAAGGAAGATTGGAATTAAATTCGAAAGAAAATATTCATATTCAGCAGCCCCATTAAATGTTTCAATCATGTCAAGCAATTCACTTAGTATGGAGTGAATGTCTTTGTAATCATCATTATCATTAAGTCTTGACACAAACGTGTCAAGTTGAGTTTTATATGACATGTTGATGTACACAAAGTTAACCCTGGGTGGACTAGTGTTTTGAAAGTTCGAGGGAAAGATCTGAAAAATTTAGAGGTGGTCATGTGAGATACGCGTGATGGTAGTGTCCAGTAGTAGTCTCGTAAGAGTGGGACTACATGCAGTAATACCAGGACTTACCATAGATACACACACACACACACACACACTAAAATCATAGAGCTAAGGATACAACTCTGTATAGTATTATACGGTCACTGATAACGTCTCTTACGCTCTGTCTCTTACACTTTTATCTTACGATTGCCTCTAATATCCGAACATATATTAAGTTTTCTCCACAAAAACTCCCTTACCCTAATACTTACCCATCTCCTTATCAAATTCCCTCTTCACCCTACTCTCTTTATACAACAAAATTCCATTACCAATAAACCCAATAGTCAAAAAAGCAAACCCAGTCCATGTGACATTCTCAGCTCTAGTCCCCAACTTCACATCTATCAAATTCATCGAACTAAGAGGAATTAATGAACTACCAGCCTTAACAGCTTCATGTTGCAACATTGACCCGACTCCCCAAGCTAAACCATTAACCAAGCAAACCACACTTCCAATCTTTCTAGCAAATAATTTCCCTGGTAGTAAAGGAACAAGCATCCATAACATCATACCTAAGCACAATAACACTAATATCAACACTGCAATCAAGATATATGAAAAGCAAATCTGATTGAACTTCTTAGCCAACTTACACAAATTAATGGTATTATTTTCATCACCATCAACTGCAATCAAAGGATATTCAGTTACTTTATCTATATTAGCAAATGATGAACATGTCTTATTGTCATTATAATTCACACAAAAATTCATATATCCCAAATCAATAGAAAACTGTTCAATCTGTTCACTTGTTGTGTTGCTATTGAAATTGACTATCAGCATTTGATCTTTATTAAACTTGAATCTGATAAGGTACAACCCTGAATAAGCATCAGCTGTATCATAACAACTTAAAAGGAGGAAACTTAAAAGGAAAGTGCTAACAAAGAAGATCACAAAAAGGAAGATATTTGGAAGTCTAGTAACGATATTGAACATTGGGGTTTTTGAAAATGTGGGAAACATTCGGGGTTTTATAGATTTTCTTTAGTTTTCGTCAGTTTCATATTTGTTTCAGGATGTTTCAGATTCGCAAAAGCACACACAAAAGTTCACACAAAAGTTCACACAAAAGTTCACACAAAAGCACACACGAAAATCCCCACAAGTACAAAAGACACACACACAAAGATACAAAGCCAATTCTAGAATCACCTAATTCTAGAACTATCGAATAAATATAAACATTAATAAACATCTGATGAGTTACAAACTCTCTATACACACCATATATATTTACTAAGTCCTCCAATTAGAGGAAAAAAGTCACCAACTTATATAACAAGTAAACTACGTTTAAAGTTAATAGAATAGTACTAAATGCCAGCAAAGGCTCAAACCTACTCTTTAATTTGATTTGTCCCTTAATGACATTTTTGGCCACATGAACACCAGGTTCAACAAAGGTACCGTATTTGAAAAAATTGTCCATTAACTCATCCTTTTCATACCAAATCTTGTATAACCATTCTTCGAATTTTTTGAAATCTTCTTCTTTTATATCATCAATATCAAGAGTTTCGTCTCCTAAAGGAATATCTTTAAGGTTAAAAGCTCTGAAATGAAAATTAACAGATTTTGGACTCTTCCCATTAATGAAAACATCTTTTAAAGTGAATTTATCTTCAGCCAATTCGTCTTCAGTTAAATCAGAATATCCTGTCGTTAAATCATAAACAACTTCAACTGTATTTCTCAATTTGTGTAAAGTCAAAAAGAGCCCTCTTGATCTTGGTAATAACACATGTTTTAAAAGAGGTTTACCAATTTTCTCACAGTATTCTTTTGAAACTCCTCTTGTTCTTATTGATGGTACTGTACCTTCAGGATATATGAAAATTTCATAAGGGAACATCTTTTTGGTAACTGAATCTTGTGGCCAGGTTTTAATGTCACCAATACCATTATCAATATTAGTTGACGATACAAATTGAACTCCAGATGATGGACCACTACCTCTTGCATCAGCATCAATTTGCAACAACTGGTTGGATAAAACCACCTTATCTTTGGCCCATTTTCTTGATAAAAACATGAAATTGAAGTTTTTCATCCCATAGCCCAATACTGGGATCTTAGCCAACGACTCTTTTAGGATTATATGAACAGTATCAGACAAATTTGATATATAAGTCAAATACCATACAAATGCCCAATCCACATACATCTGATGGTTGGAAATGAATACTGAGTTTGGTGATAAGTTTATGGATAATAACCCCTCAGCGGTTTCTTTAAAACTTGTACCATGAGGTAACGTATCAGCATCATAAGTAATTGAAACATCGGTGGGACTGGCATTTGTAAGGGTAAAGATCAACAACACAAAAAAGTGATACTTTGTCATATTAATTGCCTGCTGCCAATATTCAGGATTCCTTCTAAAGATGGTTTTAAATACCACCTGGGTCCATACAGTCGATACACATCCTAAGGCGAATATGAAAAGGACAAGTACATTGATTGATTTCTGTATTATTGGTAACATCTTGGTATCGGAATTCACGGAAACGCTTTGTATGCTTGAATTGGCCACAATTGGTTTGGTTTTGTGTAAATTGTCAAGGTATCAATAGGATTACGTTAACGTTAAGTGAATCCTTATGATAGAGTTTGACCGCGACCCAACAAGCTTTGTAAGGGCGTAGTGACCCGCTTCCGCGTAAGGTTCGGAATGATTTATGATCCGTGACTGGGGTGTTGGGTGTTGGGGTCTTAGGCTGTCTTGTATGTCTTAGATTGGGGTTAGTCTTTGGTAAGTGGAGCGGTAGGAGATTTAGGTAATGGTGAGAATTAAGAGACCGAGGACTAAATGAGAGATGTCAGTATGGATCATGGCTTCTATGTATTGTTATGTGTCTCTAGAGTCTCACTCAGTAGCTCAGTAAGAACTAAGTAAGAATTTCATCAAATAAATAATCAATGTTAACCCCCACACTCTTTAACTCATTCAATTGTGGTCTAAGCACATTCAAAAATGAATTGAATAAAAACTCATCCTTAACCACTATCTTCAGATTGGAAGTATCATCAGGATCTTCATAAACAATCAAAGTACCAAACAATTGTTTCTTAATCGAACCAGCTAAATTATTACCTTCTTCAATACTCCAATTGATCAATCCACTAGAATCAACATTGTCTTCATTATCTCTTTCCAAGAAAGGAAATATGCATTGTTTGTATGTCAATATAGTCTTCTTGATAACTGCTACTGTTATAATCACCAAATTTGATAAATAATTCCCTACATCAGTTTTAGTTGATCCTTGAACACTTATCACCAATTTTGATATTATGGTATTTAAGTTCAATGATACTGCTTGTAAGAAAGCAAAAACCCCTTTGTCTAAAACCCCAAAACTATAGAAATATTCTAGGATCTCTGATAACTCATCGGGTTTGAGCTTATTGACATTATAACGTAAATTGAAACTGAGAAGATCTTGAATATCCAACTTTCTATTGGAGATTCTAGCCTTTAAAACATCAATTAAAATTTGTAATTCAGTTTTAGAATTCTTAGTTTCATCATCATCTTCAGCAGAGTTAGATAGAATCGATTCTAGATTCAATAACTTGCCTTCAACATAGTTCACCAATCCAACAGCTTCGTTGAATTTATTATAACTAACTTCAATATCAACTTCATCTAGTCTTTCTTCATACTTTCTTAACTCAGCAAAGAAATTGTTCTTATAGTTATTGGTAAAAGTTGAAAACTTCCCATTAGCACTGAAGTCATGTGACCGGTTTCTTGAATGAACATGAGATGATATACCTTGTAAAGCATAATCTGAACCATGTCTACTATGTCTATTACCATTAGCACCACCACTTCTTCTTTTGAAATTATTTAATGTTAAATCATCATCAATTAAACCTGAATTTCTTAATGATCTACGTAATTGGTTATTTTCGTCTTCTTCATTATTTCCTTGATTTCGTTCTAAATTTCGTTCTTTTTGTACCAACTCATTTTTACCTTTGGTGAAACTTTCAGTAACTTTAATGAAATGATCATACCTATCAGTTTCATAGATAAAACTAAGAGAATTTGATGATAATTGAATTCTATAAACATTATCACCATCTTTAGATTTGAACACTTGTAAATAGGTTTCATTCAAACCCCAACATTGTACTACTTGAAGTCTGGATTGAGAATTGACGGTAAGATTTGAGTTCGATTTCATGGACTTTTTGGTGGTTATCAATACAATATCATTTAATATAAAGAAATGGATCGGTTTGATTGGTTTATTATTGGTGATATTGATTTCATACCATCTACCACTTTCAGTCAAAATATGACGTCCTGGTATACTTTGAATGTATTTCGATGCTCCATCTACATGTTTAAATAATGACTGTAATTCATCAAACCACATGGTTTCTACCTTATAAATAGATGAACGATCTTTCTTTCTTGACAGGGTTTGATTATATGGAGTTTTGACACTATCATCATTCAATTCCAAATCGATTCTTCTTTCGGCCAGATCTCTGAATTCATCTAAAACTCCATAAAGCTCTTTTGTGGTTATTCGTAATTGTAACAATTCATCCTGAGTTTGTTTTAAATCAGTCATCAATTCTAGAATATTCTTTTGGTTTTCATTGATATTAGTTTTCAACTCCATTGTAACTTTCTGTTCATCTTTGACCATGACTTTATAGTATTCATCAATTTCTGAGGCTGTAGCATTTGATAGATCATTGGCTATTTGGGTTGTTAAATCGACTTTTTCTTTGGGTTTTGGTAAACTTGGGACTGGCGGTAAGTTCACAGCATCAACCATACTCTTATTATGAGCAGCTGCTGATGCTGATGCATGTATACTTAATCTTCTACTACGTTTATTATTAGTTGATCCATAAGGATTTGGCACTTGTAAAGTATCGGGTTTGGGTTGTTCATGAAGATGGGTGTTTGCTGATGAGTAAGGGTTTTTGACTTTCCCATCGAATTGCCAAGGGGCTTTACTTTTCCTATGAAGGGCTTTTGATTCAAAGTCCATTGTATAAACAAGGTTATGTTCGCGATTGATCTGAGTTGCCTACTCGCACTAGTCTGACTAGAGCCTCACTTACTATGGCGGTGGGCCACGCTCACCAGACAATCCACACCAGGGCCCGGCTACAAAAACCTCGACTACGGCCCTGGGTCTTATTTTAAACTACCAGCATAAACATTCGCATATCGAAAAATTTTATGTCACTATCATCCACAGAATTGAATTATCTTATATGGAGATATCTACAGGAAAGTGGTCATGAATTAGCCGCCTATGCCTTTGATAAACAATCCAACTGTTCTGAGTATGAACAAAATATCCCTAAAACCCTATCGAAAATCGAACCAGGGTTTCTAGTCAATCTTGTTCAGAAAGGTATACTTTACAGTTTAACAGAAGAAGAGCTAAGATCACAAGACAAGCGATCCGAAATCCTAACATTCTTTGGGTCTTTACTTAAGAATGAAAAAGATTTACATCTTACTAACTTTGAAGTAAAACCTGACAGCAATTCTATGGAAATTGATGATGATATAAACTTCACAACAAAGAACTTAGAACCAATAATAACGTACGAAAAATCGTTAATAAGTAAATTCAATCCAACCAATAATATTCTAGCATATATAAACAATGATTCAATATTGTATCTTAGTACTATAGATGAAAAAATCACTCAGACATTAACATTAAAGACCCCAGGTATGAATAATACCTCGAATAATTTGACGGCTATTGAATGGTCACCTTTGGGGAACATCATCATAACTTCCAGCATAAGTGGAGATTTGTGTATTTGGTCGTCTGATGGTAATTTAAGAAACATGACTAATGGAATATTAAAATATGATGAACTGAATTCTAAATTAGGGTATATAATAGATATCAAATGGTCACCTAATAGTGAATATTTCATAACTATTGATTCCAATGGAAGAATCTGTTTATGGAAAAGTGGCAGCTTAACCTTTATTCAAGAGCTTAATTCAGTTATTAAAGATTTATCATTAGGTTGGTCTGTTTGTTGGTTAGATAGTTTTAAATTTGCCTTATCAACCAAACCAAATTTAATTTCTATTCATCAAATAACCCCAGGATTTTCAAATATTTACTATATCAAAACTATAGCTGACTTATCGGGTCATGAAGGTGTCAGTTCTCATCTTTTATTCAATGATACTAATAAGTATTTGGCATCTTATAGTGATGTTGATGGGTTATTGAAATTATGGACAAGTTCTTCAACCTCAGAACCAATTGTGTTGAATAATCAAAAGATTCTTCCAATAGTTTTCCTCCAATTCTTGGATGATGGTTCAAGACTATTGACTGTAACCATTGATGGTTCAATGATTTTATGGGATATACAGAAACAATCAATGATTTCAAAGACTTTAATCAAGAACAAATCTTTATACAAACTGGAGAAACCAGTCACATTAGGTGCTTTGGTTCTTATGGCATCATTATCACCAAATGAACAATGGTTAACTATAGGGGATGATAAAGGAAATGTCAGTATTTGGGATACTAAGGAATTGGTTTGTAAAGGATTGTACAGTGATTCTAATCAAATATGTGATTTGTCATGGGACAAAACCTCTTCATTGTTAACTATAGCCTATAATGATAAATCCAGTATCATTGTAAGAATAGAGTAGAAATAACTAAATTAGACTAGTGTATATTATATTAATGTAATAATAAGGATTCTTAACATATTCTCTTATTTACCAGTGACAGCAGAAGCAATAGATGAAGCAGCAGATGATGCTGATTTGGCTAAGCTATTATCAGCAGAATTTCTAATTATTGGATTCATACCTGGGAAAACAACATCCATGTAACAAGTGGCAAGTGACACAAAAGCAAAAACAATTCTTAAGAATGGAGGTTGGGAAGTATCGTCTTTACCTTTTGGTTTGTTAACAGGTTCATTTAAGATTGATTGTATTGATAAAAAGAAAGCTGCCCATGATAACATTTTATTTCTCATGAACATAGCAGCCATTGGCAAGGATTGGGAGATCATGGAAGATGCATCACCTCTTGGCTTAGCAGGGATGTGATGATATGGTATGACTTTTTCTTGATTGATTTTTGAAGACATGGTGGACAACGGTGGAGACTAAGTGCGGTGAGGAAAGGTGAGGGAGGAATGTGCGAGGTTGGTGTACAGATTTCTTGGAGTTGGGAATGTATAGGTTCAGGGTTTGAGCTTAGATGTCCAGGGAACGACCTGGGATTGACCTGGGACGCCTAGTCAGGAAATTTTCTGCCGAATGGATAAGAAACTCAAAGACTATGCTCTTTTATTCTATCCTATATACTCTATTAATTCTCATTTGTACCCTTTTCTTGTGGTGTATCTCCTTTTTTCTGATTCTCTTGCTCCTTATCAGCATTGGTTGATTCAGATGTGATAGTTCCTGTAGTTGATTCCCCACTACCAACCCTGTTTATCAATGAATCGATCAAATCCCTCTGTTTATGATAATAACCAATTACCACCACAATCAAATTACACACATACTCAATACTAGGGTTTAAATCCCAATTCAACAACTTCAATGCCTTTTTACCTAATCCTCTTAACATTGCCATATCCTGAAAATCAAGAACATTATCCAACTTAAGTAGTATCACAAATATCCACTTACAATGACTCTCAGTTATAGATGAAGTTAACCACCTTGAGAAAGATGTGACTAATTTCATACAATCAGTTTGACTTAGCACAGATAGATGTGTTATGGGTGGAGGATCGTTATTATAAATGTGTTGTCTCCATTGGCCTAAGGCATTAGGTTTTTCCCAATACGTATCGTTTGAATGTAACGTATCATATTGATTGAGGTTTTGGTCCAATTGCCATTTCAAATCTATAAAATCTTCATATATTCGAGTCTGCCAATACGGTAATGGTTTCTGGGTAGGTGGCTCATAATTGTATGATGATTTATTATATGTTTTGGACTTAGTTGATTGGTATTCAATGGTTTCAGCATCATTCTTAACTGCTAACAAATACTTATAGGCAGGAAGGTCTTGATGATTGATATTATCCAAGTCTCTGTGTAATGTAAACACTGGTCTTTGTTTTAGTGAACTATCCTCTGAGTCATTGCTATGTCGACGTTTCATAATTACAGGTATCAAACCACAAAATTAAAAATGCGTATGCGTATATGAGTAAAAGATCTAGAGAAGAAGATGATCGCCAACCATTGACAGGCACAATCATTTCGTGTAAGATATCACCATGTTGGAAAGATCCTCCGTCGTTTCAGCTGTATGCTGAATATGAGACCCACGTTCAAAATTATCATTCTCATAATTGCCATCAATGTCATAAGGTGTTCCCTAGTGATAGGTATCTAACGATTCACATAGAGGAGAACCATGATCCGTTTTTCCAAATAAATAAGGAGAACGGTAAGAAGGTTTATAGTTGTTTGAATGAGACATGTGATAAGAAGTGTAGTGATAGGCGAAAGAGAAGATTACATATGATAGATAAGCATGGGTATCCTAGAGATTTTGATTTTAGAGTAATAGATCTGGGGGTATCTCGATCGCATGGACATTGGTGAATTTATATATTGATGGTATCTGGAGTTGTATGTGGAGCTGTGGCGGTATGGTAGCATGAGTAGCTAAATGTTTATTCTGGAACTGGGGTGGCAGACGGAGTTATAGGTGGAGTAGGTTCACCATCGATCTTCCTCCTCTTTACCACAGGTTTCCTATTTAGTTTCCCAATTAATTCCTGATCAAACTGAGAACTACAAGTTGGACATTGAAAATTGTCAGGTATAATACTCATGATACATAAACAAACAGAACACACATAACCAATTTCTACCAGCTTCCCGGTTATGAAACAACTAGCACGATAATTCACATTAGAATTGGTTGGTAAAATGATTGATGATCTAATTGATGGATCAATGAAATATGCAGTTGATAATACTTGAATGAAACCTATAGGTTTTTCTATATGTAAATAGACACCATGAGTTGCATCAGATGCTTGTTGTAAATATGACGAGTCGTGCTTTCCAAGTTTTGCAACATCTATTGGAACTTTCATTTTTTGTGCTGCAAAAATTCCATTCATTAATGGAATATATTTGATATCCTCATTATCATTTGGAGTAACAATCAAAATTCTGGATTTGATTCTTGATCCTTGATACCCGGATGAGCTTGCTGAAGTACCATTGGCAGTGTTTGATTCTTTATTTGAAATATTTGTGGCTGATGATATCGCAGAGGCAGTAGTTGTGGAAATCGATTGATCTAATTGTAACATACGATTTGTATATGATAAGGCTAGACTCAAAGCCGTTGATAGTTTGGAAGGTTCTTGTATTGATTCATTCTGGATCATATCTTGTATGCAATTATTAAGCTCATCCAAAATCATGTCATCAACGATACGAAATTGTCGATACATTTCTTTACCAATAAGACTTGGCTGATCATTATCTAACTGTCCATTTTCTTCTTCTTTATGAGGATTTGGATATAAGAACTTTACTCCTTTTGGAGTACTTATTATGAAGGATACTTGATTATTGTTATTTAGTGATAAATGGCCATTGAGGAACACTAGTAATGATTTGACAATATCTATGATGGTGATTTCTTGTTTGAGATTGAACCAGCCATTTGGGGTTAGCTCTAGTATCAAGGTTAGAAGGGATGGATCATCAGTTGGGATTTCTGCTGATTGGATTTCTGTGAATGTATTATCAGCTATTTCATCCATACTGACTTAGTGCGAGATTTCACTAAAGTTTAGCGTATGAGAAGTGAGAGGTACACAGAACACACAGAACACACAGACTACAAAGCCAGTACACAGAGTACAAAGACATAGACTTAAAAGAACGTAAACTTTATATTAAGATGATAATTACACTGACTCCTTTTTCCGTTTTATCAATATCACCAGTTTACTCTTCCTACTTACCAATATCTTCATACCAATCCTCTGGTCTTTCTTTAATAAAAGTCCTCATCAACTCTTTACACTCTTCATTATTAACATTAACAACTTCAATTCCATTTGACTTTAACCATTCCTCACCACCATAAAAGGTTTCATTTTCTCCTAATACTACTCTTTTAACCCCATACATTAAACACGCACCTGAACACATATTACATGGTGATAAAGTAGTATACATAGTACAATGCTTATAAATGTCACCTTTTAATCTTCCAGCATTTTCTAAAGTTGACATTTCACCATGAAGAATAGCTGAATTCTTTTGGAATCTCATATTATGTCCACGTCCTAATATAGTCCCATCTTCATGAATTAAGGCCCCTCCAATTGGTACACCACCTTCTTCGTATCCTATTGTTAGTAACTGACATTAACCGTTAAATCTGTTAGGTACATACCTTTCTTAGCTTCTTCTATAGCGATTTGAATTCCTTTCTTATCGTCAAATGGCATTTGAGTTGTCTTCGTGATGACTTGCTTGAGAAGTTTATGAGTCTCAAAAACCGAGTCAGAAAATCATGGTATTGGTGTACTGAACTAAACATAAATATTGATAAATCCACCTCTATCAACAGATATAATCATTTCATAAGGAATAGATACAATTCCGATATCATTGATTATATCCTTATTCCAATCTAAATTGGTTTCTCCCTTTGCTTTTTCATGAGTTAGACCAGTTCTTTGGTTTATCAAGTTCCTTGTGAATGAGAATCCTCTTGAAATAGAGTTCTCTAAATCATCAAGTTTCCATAATATCACTCTATTGTCAATGGAATGAACTAAGAACTTATCGTTAAGATGTTGGTATAAAACCATCAAATGATTATTATGATTTATATCATCGGTATTAGTGATCTCATGATCCAACTCTGAATTCAATTCATCTAAGATATCAGAAACTTCATTGGTCTTGATATCTTCAATACTATAATTTTTAATAGTAGGAGTTTCAACATAACTATAAAGGATCTCTTTACATTGTAAATTTGGTAAATCCCAAATGGTTATAGATATACCATCAAGAACAGCAAATGTATCAGTCTTTGAAGGTAATAAGATCATTTGTTTGATAGGTGTAATCATAGTATCATCACTAACAAATTTCCAGACTTTCAAAAGCGTTTTAAACCTTATATCCCATAAACAAAACCTTCCTTTACTAGTACCAACGATTAGCCAACCTTTAAGGTAATTGACTATGAAACAACTCGGAATTCCATGATTTAGTGGGTTCTCTAACTTGAATTCTTGTTCTGTGGTTATGATGTCAAACCCTATGATATTACACTTAGATGTTATGACAATGAGCAAGTTTTTTGAATTATCGAATGAAAATTGTAATGAGGTTACAAATTCATTCTCAAGGTGGTATTTCCTTATTAAGCCAAGTTTAGAATACTTGATGATCTTTTTATTCTTACCTCTAGTGAAGTCAACTCTGAATAAAAAGAGTTTACCGTTCTTACAACTCACAGCTATGACATTTCTTGAATCCATGAACTTGACATTTAAAATTGGAGACTTTAAGTATGTGATCAATGATGGGTTCTTGAACATGATATTCTTCTCGAGCTTTTGAGTATCCCATACTTTCAATACACCATTGTTGGAACCAGTTATAAAGAATTCAGAACTTGGATTTATAGCCAAGCAATTGATAACGTCGATTTCTTCATTATTGGAATTATTAGTATTAATAGATGAAATGCATTTGAATTGAGGAGCCCAATCAATGGATTTAGGATTATGGCTCTTAATAGGATTACCAAATTCACTGAACGAGTCAAGTGACAAGTCAAACTTGACATTCTCTAAATAATGTAAAATGTATGGATTGTAACCTGAATAACTATGTTTGAAATTGGCAATGATGATCTTCTCCTTATTGGAGCTAATGACTTTATGATTATAGTTCGTATCAGTTGGCTTTGGCTTTATATGATGATGAGGATCATTATCTAATTCTCCAAATACATTTTCTTCTGATGTTTGAATTGAGGCATTGACTTTAGTGATATTAGGAAGTAAAAGAGACTCTGATGGTTCAAAACTATTAGGGATATGTTGTATGTTCTCAATAGTCCTGTCTTGAGTTATATTAGTCTTCAACCCTTTATTGGTGGTGATAGGTTCAGATTTATAATTTATCTCATAAAAGATATTTCTTGGGTTTATAGTATCAGGCATCATGAACTCAAGATCATGAGGTTTATTACCTTTACTGACTTGAACAATATAAGGTTTAAGAGTCACCAATTTCCAAAAATCCTTATCATCTAAACCAACTCCTTTAAGCTTTAATATCCACTGTTTATCTTCATTGGATAATGGAATGTTTGACGATTTAACATTATGGGCAGTTCCTATATCTTGAGACCAAAAGATCGATTTCTGTAAACTACTACACCAAGTTAAAAGTAATTGATATATGACTCTCAGTAATGGTTTGGTCAAGCATGGATATATGGTATCCCAAGTCAATTCGGTGATATCGTAATTAAGATACTGTTTGATCTTAGGGTATAAGAAACAGAACTTATCAGCATCAGAAAGATTATCATTGATAGCAAGAATTAAGTTCAACACCGATTGTCTTATCCATTCATTAGGATGTAGCAACAAATGGATTGTACTTGATAATAATTCTTTATAAATACTTAACCCGTTGAATTGGGATAATGGTGTAATAAGCTTATCATTAACAAAAGCCACAAAGATTTCCAAAACCTTTAGTACCACCAATTGTTCAATGTCACCAAGAGTTTGGATTAATAGTGGTAATAAGTATTGTTCAAATGATAAGATTCCCATAAACGGACCTATTTTTGTTAATGAATCCAAGAAACAAAGTCTTAGGTTTGGATTAGGATCATTTAAGTATGTGATCAAATGTGGTAGGATTATATCGTTAGTCTTATCAATTCCAAAGAATTTACATAACAACTCAATGTTATTAACTAAACTGAGTCTTATGTTAGGATTATTATCTGTTAATAACAACATAGTCAAATCTTCAAATCCCAGTTGAAGTTGATTTAACGGGATATGGTTCTTGAATGGTTTAGTCATCATCCAAAATCTATGGCATATAACACTGAGCTTTGGTAAGCTTGATCCGATTTTGATCTTAATAAGTTCATTATCAGTGGAGAACGATTTAAGTAATTTTGGTACTAAATATTCTGGGAATATAAGCACATTTAATGGGGTGATATAACAACAGCAATCAAGTAAGGTTACAATTGAATCCAATACCGTTATTATCACTCTACTATCTTCCTGGTGTCTATGTTCATCAAGTAACTTACATAAATATGGGATTGCTCTGTCTAATTTACACTCGTCGTTGATGGTCTCTGACAAGGCCACAATCAACTCACAAGCTTTGATTTTTGATGATGGTTGTTTGAAACTATTCATTATTGAGAATATAAAGTTTAAGATGATCAAGCTGTAATTATCAGGATTCGTATTGGACTTTATTTGATAATTCTTGGGCATACCTGGAAGATTTAAGATCATTCTATTGGCAAATGCTTCGGTTGTTTGATACTTAATTTCTAAGCCTTTAATGATATCTTCGAAGTTCTCATAGATAAAATCTATTTTCAAATCACTAGATGTGATATTATCATTATTTTCGAGTACTTTGAATAATTCATTATTATTCAATTTCCTTATAAAATCATATAGAAACGTGTAAAAGCATTTTGGAAACAACGTCCCTTTGTAATTGTTCAAGATATCTCTTGTGGTGATCCTTTCATTTGGTTCAAACTTTATCAATCCTAAAATTATCTCTTTAATCCTAAGATCATGAATGGCAGATAAATCAGGCAAGTTCTCATTCTTCATGTACTTAAACAACCCCGAAAGAGTGAATAACGGCTCTCCATCCAAATAGAGTTCTCCTATTATACAACCAAGACTGAATAAGTCCATTTCCTTGGTTAAATAATTACCTATGAAATTATTATTATCATCAAAGTTCTGTTTTGACTTTAAGCCCGTAGATGAGTTATAGAACCTTTCAGGTGCTAAATTACATACTCTTCTGTCACTCGTATCAAAATAGAACGAAAATTGATTGGGATTATCCTCGGGAATAAACACAGGTTTGGTATAGTTAGCAAAATCTGTTAACATAATCCAATTAGATGTCGATACCATTAAGTTCTCTAGCTTTAAATCCCCATGATATATCGACAATTGGTTATGCAAGGTATCAACTATTCGTATCAACTGATACACAATGAACTTCTTTTCTATATTCTCCAAAAAAGGCCTGATTGATAACCTATCATACAAATTGATCTTAATGCTTTGTCGTATAAGGTACCCAGCTCTATCAGTTTCGATGAAATTTGTGTATGGTAAAAAGTAGTTGTACTGTGATAATAAAGAACTCTCCTTAACTAGTAATTCTGTTATATTATTGAGGTGTAGCTGGAAATTGTTGGGTTTAATAAGGATCTTTATTATGGTACCATCACCGTAATTGAGATCAATTGCTTTGATGGTCTTGAGGAACCTGGAATTATTGATGAGCTCTATGTACTGATAATTATCAAGGATATCCACATACGATGAGATGGCAATTGTAGGTGCTGATGGCGATAGTAGTGATAATCTTGGTCCCATTCTATATGAATCTTATCGTCTCCGCGCTTTACTATGGTTAATTGTGGTTAACTATGGGAATTTGATATTTAGCCTTACACCATCAGTTTTGAAGCTTTTTGCTCCAGAGTTTTATGCTTACAATCCTGAGACCCACATCTATGACCTCCTCCTTTCCAATCACCATTCTAGCCCAATTTTATCATTTTCATGACCCCCAAATTTCCTTGACGTTCGTGCGACATTGTCGTTGTCGTGCCATCTACTCATAGTTAATAGACTACAAAGAAAATATCATTAAATAAATTTTACATATACTATTTAAAAACTAATTAACTAAAGCAGAAGCAGTAGCTGATTCGTATTTCCAGTTTGGTGGTAATACAGCAACAGTTCTGTAGTATCTAGCTAATCTGTGGATTCTTGATTCGATTAAAATTAATCTGAATTTAGAATCTTTATCTTTTCTGTTTCTTTCTAAATGTTTTCTGACTGAAACAGCTTTTTTAATTAAGAAGTATAAATCTTCTGGGATTTCTGGAGCTAAACCGTTTGATTTTAAGATTCTTAAAACTTTGTTACCGGTAACGATTTTAGATGAGGTAACACCATGAGCATCTCTTAAAAGAACACCGATTTGAGATGGAGTTAAACCTTTTCTAGCGTATTTGATAACTTGTTCAACAACTTCGTCAGATGATAATTTGAACCATGATGGAACACTTCTTGAATATGGAGTAGCTGATGAAGACATACCCTTACCCTGAATTGTTAGTACTAGTTGATTAGAGAGAATACTGGTTATGAACTGGTGGGGCTGGGAGTATTACTCCAATTCCTTAGGTTTAGCTTTGAGTACAGTCAATAAGAGTCGACCGTAGTCCTGCTAAACCTAACCAACCTTTGAGTGCCTTTTAGTTCTCTGACTGACTTATGGTACTGTCATGAAAACAGTCCATGATCATCGAACAACAGGCTCCACCTAAATTAATGGTATTGTTCAGTGTCAACAAAAACATCATAGTACCATTATAAAAGCAAGACTAATAATCACCGATTATTAAACTTTTATAAAGACCTATTGAAATATTTTTCACTATAACAATCCTAATAATAAGTCCAACAACATTGGTATTCTTTTCTGTTAGCTTCACCATAATGATACTATCATAAGAGTTAAGCTAAGTAGTAAAGAAACATACACTTGAATGCATACGACCCATTTTGACTTATTTCTATTTTATCTATATTAAAACTTTGAAAAGTTGGATTGAAAAATTTTCTCACGATGCAGAACAGAACTTATGAGAAAGGGGCGTGGATTTGACTAATTGTTTAAAAAGTTAAGGTGAAAGTTAAGGTGAGGGTACTGAGATTTACTATGGGAGTTTTGATACACTATGAGAAACGCGGGTAATTTAAATACCGTACATATATAAAGTCTAATTAATTAAATTCATCATCTAAATTATCAAAATCATCTTCATCGTCATAATCAATTAACTTAGAAACACCAGCCTTATCCCTGAATAATTGCAAGGCACCAGCATATAACATCTTGCTCTCTTGGCTTGTAGGAGGTTTCCAATAAACCAATACTAAGGGAGAAACTAATCTACCATCTGAAGTCTTATGAGGATATGATAATAGTATGAACCTTGGGGAGGTTGAAGGTAATTCTTCCTTTAAGTCGTCTATATCAGTGATTACATCATCAGTCTCTTGTTTGACTTCATAACTTGATTTATCTATAGAATAAATATGTGCTTGTAACGTAGTAGCTCTACCACTACTGAATCTGAATTTTTGAATATCAGATAATGTTTCGGATGAGAACGTATAAAGATTGGAATTGGACTTTTTGTTAGTATTACATTAATATCATACAACGTTAAATACTACACACCATAGTTAACTGGAACTTGTTAAACCAAGTCGCACGGTTCTCGGTCTACGACACTAAAACGACACCGCGACTATTGAATTTCCTAAACAGGGGCTGTCGTACACAAATCAAATCAATAACATCAAACCAAAACACCATCATTGAAACTTATCAGTGTTTATCGAAAGACACACAAATTCTTAGACATAACACAAAACACCAGTCACATTTACTATGCCAAAAAATAAGGTCAATGTACCTTTAGTTGAATTCTTAAAGAGTATGTAATCTATGCCAACTAACAACCAATCCATACTAACCGTTATAGATCGAATTTATTTAGGTGCTTATGATTATACACCATCAGATACAAATGACCTTGTTTACTTTACAGTTGAAGATGCCTTGCCCTATAATGCATTCCATTTAGATTTTGGTCCATTACATATTGGGAACTTGTATAGATTTGCCGTAGTATTACACAACATCTTGAATGAAGAAACCAACCAAGGTAAAGCCATTGTATTTTATAGTTCAACATCACCAAAAGAGAGATCTAATGCTGCGTGTTTATTATGTTGTTATATGATCTTAGTTCAAAGTTGGTCTCCTCATCAAGTATTACAACCCATTAGTCAAATTGAACCACCATTCCAATCATTTAGAGATGCTGGGTATTCCAATGCTGATTTCGAAATCACCATCCAAGATATCGTTTACGGGATGTGGAGAGCTAAGGAACGAGGAATGATCGATTTAACCAATTTCAACTTAGAAGAATATGAACAGTACGAAAGAGTTGATCAAGGTGATTTTAATGTAATTTCCAAAGATTTTATTGCATTTGCATCACCTCAACAAAATCATCGTAAATCTTCATCATCAACTTTAAATGAACCATTCAAGAAAGTTTTGAGCTTCTTTGTTAAAAATGATGTTAAGTTAGTTGTTAGATTAAATAGTCATCTATATGATGCTAATGAGTTTACTAAAAGAGGTATTCAACATATTGATATGATATTTGATGATGGTACATGTCCAACATTAGAATACGTTCAAAAATTCATTGGAGCAGCTGAATGTGTTATAAATAAAGGTGGCAAGATTGCTGTTCATTGTAAGGCTGGATTAGGTAGAACTGGATGTTTAATTGGGGCTCATTTGATTTATACCCATGGTTTTACTGCTAATGAATGTATTGCTTATATGAGAATGATACGTCCTGGAATGGTAGTTGGTCCTCAACAACATTGGTTGTATTTACATCAAAATGACTTTAGAGATTGGAGACATACTATGTGTGTTGATAATAGACCTGATTCATTTATTGGTGGCTTATTTAGTTTAGTCCCATATGATGAATTCAAAGCCAGGATGAAACATGAATCAAAACAAAGGAAATTAGCTAATCAATCGAATTTAAATTCAAGTTTGAGTCATTTAGATAGTTCATATATCCAAACTCCAATTAGAAGAAGAAAAATCAGTGGTGCATTAGCTGCTAAAATTCAAACTGCTGTACCACAAGAGAGTCCTGGTCAACCAAGAAAGTATAATGATGAAAATGGTGAAAATATAAATGGTAATAACGGAGGTAACGATGAAAACTCCGGTGTAATTGAAATCATCAATAATTCTGATGATGATTTACAGAATGAAAATGATATAATGCAAGATATTGATGTTCAAAGTCCAATAAGGCCAAGTAATATATCAGTGAATGAATCTGATTTAAATAGTTCACCAAGAGACGCATTAAGGTCAATATCAGCTAATCAGCATCAACATCAAATTCAAATTACTAAATCAATCACAACCACTAAAACCACAAGAACAATAAGTGGATATTCGTCCTCACCACAGTCCTCCCCCTCGAATGGGATCAGGAATCAAAAATCAAGACCAAGTTCAAGAGTAAGTAGTGTGAATCAGAATAGGATAGGTTACAGTCCAGTAAGAATTGGATCTGGAGGGGTTAGAAAGGTTAGTGGAGGTAGAAAGTATTAGGTGTATATTATGACATTATATAAGATTGCATGGATCTAGGCAGACCTTGTGTTTCTCTCCCGATCCTAAGCGCTAACTGGATGCAGAATCATGCGGCAATTTTTATTTGTAACAGGTCTCAGTTTCCTTGTGATTACATTTTATTCAGTTCAGTATGCCTAAAAGAAAGACCAAACAAGAGAATGCAAGTGTCAGTAAGAGGAGGAAAGCCAAGAAAGATTCGGACATTGAAAGCAATCCTGTGTCTTCAACTAGCACTCAAACCCCTATGACTGGCAGTCAACCAGGTACAGGTAACGATCTGAAGAATGAATTATTTGAGTTAATGAAAAACGGTTACCAAGACATATTCTCGTTGAATGAGTTGAAAGACTTTTCAAAGCAGAACTTAAATGTTGGTAATTTGGATGAAATTATGAATAAGATTGTTGAATCAGATCTTGAATCCTCTCCTATTTGGGTACATATGATCAAGGACTTTCCGTCTATTCCAAGGAAAGTTCCCGATGCTAAAACAAGTAGGGCCAATTTAAGCAAGTTTCACGAAAGCTGCGCCAATAACCTTAGAATAATAATGAATCCAATCTCAGTTGAAACCATAAATAACAATTGGGAAGAGTTAATAGGGAGGATTATCGATGACAATGATTTAAAGCGAACTAACACCAGGATTAATAACTTTATTGCTTTGAATCTTAGTTCTTGTACGAATAGAATTATATCACACAAAGAGTCATTTAAAAAATTTGTGGAAAATGCATTGGTCTCCCCAGTAATGAGTATGGCTAAAGTGTTATTCGATAGCCTGCAGTTAACAAGGCAAGCCACCATTGAATTTGCTGATAAGAAGTTAGAAGGGGCAGGGTTCACTTATAAGTTGAAACCAGATTTTCCATTATACACGTTTCAGGGGTCGAATATATTTGT
>JAJMFR010000030.1:0-77963 GCA_030574835.1 Yamadazyma cerambycidarum | reverse complement strand
GAGGACTCAAAGAACAAATGGAAAAAGGTAAGTCCCTCCCACCCATCTAAAAGTAGAGTGCTGAAATTCCTTCTTGGTGACATTCAAGTTAAACCCAAAAAGATCAAGGATAGTCAAATGAAAACTAAGTTTAAGAAATTATTAGGTGACTTTTGTAAAAGATCAAAGAGTGGACGTTGCGGCCTTCTTATGACTCAATTGAATGCTTTTGCATGTGTGTCAAACGCCCAAGCCAAAACAATACCATTATCGAGAATGACAAGAGAAAAACAATTTGAAAACCAGGCTAAGGAAAGTGTTTATGGTCTAGTTAGAGGATTTCTGAAACACTTTTTTGAAGTCACACTTGGACTAAACACAATCGATCTCAATTTCCAATTCAATAAAAAACCAAAGATTATTCAATTACTTCCAGATTTGGATGTATTATCCAGTGACGAATATGGAAATGTGATTGTGGGGGAAGTGAAAATGCCTTCTATTTTACCAGTTGTTCGTTTATTAGAGTCCAAACAATTTTACCCTAATTCATCAGATGACAAATATCAGGGAATGTTGAATCAATTAATTGGTTACATGCTTTTGGCCGCATGTAGAATCGGTGTTCTTACTGATTCAAAACATTATATTTTCATCAAGATAGAAAAGTTAGATGACCAGGGGATGATTTTGGAGTACTATCCTTGTACTGCTAAAGATTATTATGAAGTTGAGCCACATAGTCTTTCGCCTAGAGCTGCAATGCTCTGCTTTCTTAGTGAAATATTTTCCTTAGATCCAAAGGTATACAAGAATGATACCACCAGAGAATTTTCTAGTATGCAATCGTGGCAAAAGAAGGATTATATTGATAGCTTCTTCAAGAGAGACAGAGTTTGGACAAATTACAATATGTTTAACAAATCTTGTAAAAACGAATTCAAAAATAGTCTGTTCTTTAAGCAACTGAACTATACAGCTGAACTCCAAGAAGTATTCGGCTCATTTCCAAATGATACTGATACTAGACCATATTATGATATTGAGTTTAACTCCCTGGTAATCAGAGTTCCTCCAAGACTTTTCAAAAGGCAGGAACTTTATTCCAATACTGTTGATAATGAGAAGGTAGTATGTAAAGTGTTTGATGCTAGTATATTGCAAATGTCCCACACAAAAAGGAACTACAACTCCACGTTGAGGTTTATGGAAACTCAGTTTAATACAGAAGTAGAAGCCTACTTGGGCATTTTCAAATGGAATAGATGCAATCCCAACATAATCATTAACACTCCCACAATATATGAAATTGGATACTTTTCATTTAGACAAGAAGGAGAATTAACCACGGAAAACTATGTTGCATCAGGGCCAACATTGATAATGAATAATTTAGTAGACAAGCCAGTAACCAATGAAGATTTCGAAAAAGGAGTAGAGCAATTGAGTAGATTGCATCTACATGGAATGGTTCATAATGATATTAAAATTGAAAATTTATTTATGTTGAATGGGCATTTTATCTTCATTGATTATGGAATGTCTGAAACTTTCAAATTTGATTCAGTAGGATCAGGAAAATCTTCCAACAAGATAGCAGATATAGACCTCCAGAACTTAATTAGAGTGTGGCAGCAAAAAGTCCCTTCTTGCCCAAAAGAGAAAGAAATCTATCGTATTTACAAAGAATATCATAACAAAGCATATCTTGCTGTGGCTAGTAATCAACAAAATTAAGTGATAGAAATGCTGATTTCACATAGCTAGTCTTAAGGGTTCTATTACAACAAACAGAAATTGATATCAATTAACGTATTAGCTTATACTTAATAGCGATTCATTAATTGCCTGAAACATGAAACTGAATTATATTATAGTGTCTTACAAATATATAAAATAAATATACTTTTGAATCACGTGACTGAATACTATACAATGAATGCAATTGTTGAATAACAATAGGATTATTTCTTTTTGTTCTTTTCGAAAGCAGCTATATGAGCCTTGTCTTGGTCAACTTGAGTATGATCATGATCATCACACTTTATAGCATCAAATGTAGCAGTACCATCACTCAGGATTCTTTCTTCAACTGTACACATACTAACCGATTGTAACCAAGGATCTTCGAATACTTCATCAATAGTAATTCTACAAGCTGGGGCTAATTCTACCATTCTACCAATAACATTTCTACAGTTTTCTGGTAATGCTAATAATAATCTTCCAGCCCCAACTTCACTAGACGTATGAGATTGACCATCATTATTAGTAGGAATTGAAGATGGTTTAGATTTTTCAGTCGGCTCAGGTTCTGAATCTGATGGCACAACTTCTGATATGTCACTCAAATTATGAATGCCTTCATTATGGGTGGTTGTATCCGGAGTTTTCTTTAACATTTCACTGATTGGAATCATTTCACCTCTACTGGCAAATAATTTAAAACTACTATCAGATAATTTTGGTACCTTCCAAGGGAATTTCTTTAACATCATACAACAATAAATAATAGCTGCTGACCAGACATCAACTGGTCTTGGATCATATTTGTTAAATACACAAACTTCAGGTGCTAAATAAGGATCAGATCCTACAATTCCTTGAGATTCAATTAAGGTTTTGGTGAATGGGTAAGAGAAAACAACAGCTGAACCAAAATCAATGATTTTAACAATACCTCTGGTATCAACCACACAATTGTCTAATTTTAAATCTCTATGAGCCAAACCCATGGTATGTAAATAATGAATTCCTGATAAAATTTGTTTAAAACAACAATCGATTTCTTCTCTTGACATTTTATTAGAAATAACAATGGCAAATAAATCAAAATCACAATATTCCATAACTTGTAAAATACGATCATTATCATAGCAAATTTCGATAGTCTCGATGATATTAGGATGTTTCAAAGTTGACCCAATACAATATTCACCAGTGATCTTCTTAGCATAATCTCTCTTTGACTCATTTTGATACTTAGCTCTAAATTCTTTAACTGCAAAAGTTTTCTTATCAGATAATCTTGAAACCAATTTGACGGCACCACCAGCACCAGCTCCAAGGTTTTCACTGAATTTACTATAACGTTTAGAAAATGGTAAAGTTTGTTGAGTACCAATAATAGAAGATACTGAACCTCTTCTATCATGTTGATAGTTGATCTTATTTTGTAATGGACCATTGACACTAGAACTACCATAGGAACCCGGATTGAATCCGTTAATTACTGGTGTAGTATTGTTGGACATTACTGATGAATTGGTAGAATTGTTAGTAGTGTTACTTGATAAATTATTGACCAATGTATTATTAGTAGGAGTATTAGTATTTGATAATGAATTGTTTTGGGATCTTAAACTTGATGATAAATTCGATACATTACTATTAGGGGAGTTAACTTGATTTTTCTTGAAAAATCTCTTCAAATTAGCCATAGAATTATGTCTTGAAGGAGCAGGACCAGAATTTGAAACTGCAACGTTTGATCCATGACTATTGAATGAGTTGGAGTCATTGGATGATAAGGATGAAGGTGAACTTGATATAGCAGGATCAGTAAACGAATTATTATAAAAACTACCTAAATCATTTGAAGACGTTGATTTCTTATTAATTGGTTTACTTTTACTACTGAACCATCCAGACTGTGAACCATTTCTTTGGTTAGAAGTTGATAATTGAGCAGCTTGTTGAGCATGATGTTGAGCAACTCTTTGCTTAGATACAACAAATCTTGGATCAATGGATGATGAACTAACATGTGGTGACTGTATATGAATTGAAGAAATGGCCTGACCGTTTGGCAAGTTGGGGATATGACTTGGAAGATTTTCATTCAAACTTCCTAATGTATTAAGACTTGATGAACTATTAGCCAGTTTAGATAATGAATTAGTTCTAGCAGTTCCACCCGGAGCTGAATATGGTATAGAAGTTGATAAACTTTCAGTATATTTTGAAAAGGATGAATGTGATAATGAATTTGTACGGACAACTCTTGGACTTGCACTCAGTGGTGGCTTAATAGGCATGACTCTTTGAAAATTATTACTATTAGGTGATTTTGGAATGGTTTTGGGAAATGGGGTTATATCACCTAAATCTTGTTCTTCTACTACATGTTTACTAACCGGTTTTGCTTCGAAACTTAAATCATCCGATTCTACTGAACTATTGGATATTTTGGTTTGTTGAGTTAAATCAGTTGCTGAATGATTGTTGGAATGTAATGGGGTTGCTTGGTTTGAGTTTGATTCATTTAATAATCGGGTTAATGAACTTACCGGTGGTTTATTGGTTTGTTTTTCGATATCCATTTTGAGTTATTTGCTAGCTTTGTGGTCCTATATGGTAATATATAATACTTTCCTAAAATCTATGCCCCTATCTTTAAGGCTCGACTTATTTGTTGAACTGGCAATAGCAACGGTAAAATTATATTTGGGTGCAAATAAATCAATATATTAGTAAACAGTTAGATTGTCGTATATGGACTTCAATGTCTTTCACTATATGATTGGTTGTGGCTTGTAAAAGTTATGATACTTGAAGTCCCCGAAGGTTTATGGCAAATTTCAAATCTCAAAGTTCCGTATTTGGTGAGATTAGATAAAAAAATGATGGTTCTCATTGGATTGAGAATTTTGATAAGGTATAGAACATTTAAGGTTTCTATTTCCAAGAAATTGTTTTTAGGTGTAAGGTAAAGGTACTCGAGAGTTACTACGTGTAGGTTAGAAAGACAGTTAGTTGGTTTTTTGTGGGGTTTCATTCTAGGTATATGGAACCGAAGATCCCAAGAAGTAAAATCGATGAATTTCGCAATACTCTATTGGTTTGTAACTGTATGCACTGATATTTGATTTATCCAAATAGAAGAAGGGAGAGGGGACGAGGAGTACTTGGTATGGTTTTTACTAAGTTATAAGGATATAATTCTATAAGCTTAGAATAAGAGAATATTTTTTTGATCTGGGTATTTCTGGGTATTGTTTCGGTTCTAGGCTTGGCTGGCTGCAAAATATCTCACTATTTCTCCAGCACTTTGGACTGATCTCTACAATCACATCGTTCTATATACAAGTTACTCTCACATTTTACCATATATTACTCATAATACAAACTGATACAAAAATTCTTACTATAAACAATCTCCAACGAAACCTCATAAACATACACACCACCACACCTGTCGGGAACCATTATCCCCATATCCCTACTCTATACTGGAGTAGCATAATTCAACAACGGATCAACGTTATAATTCATATTCCTCAAGAATTCCTCAAATGGTAAGGTATAATCAACTTCTCCAATAAAGAATTTCTCTACACTGTTCATTGTTTCTTTACCAAGCTCCAAAGTATCCAACTTACCAAAATAATTTGTTCTAAAGAAGTCCAAGACCACTTTAAACATAAAGCAAGTATGATAACAATGGAAAAATCTGATGGTTAACAGTGTAATATCTCTATAATAATCCATAAGCTTATTATAAATGTTCTTAACTGAATTGTGTTCATTATTAAAATCAATTTTCAACCACTCATGCATTTCTTTTGAGTTGGGTAAGCTAAATTTCTTAACAGTTTCATTGACTGAAACTTGTTCTTCAAGGGCTCTACATAAAAATCCACTGATTATAGCCATGACATCTTTAATTGGACTCCACATTTGCTGCGCTACTAACAATTGATATTCAGGGATGACTTCAAAGGATTTCTTAGTAAAGTCGTAACCAATTTTAAGTATGTGAAATCCTAATTCCACAGCTTTAACAAAATGTTCTTCATTAGTTGGGTCTTGTAAGAATGTCAAGTGGTAGATAACAAATAATTTCTTTAATAAGGTAACTCTTAATATGATTTCACTTAAAACTTGAGGTCTTTCAGATTCTCTTAAATATCCCACAAGTTTATCGAAACTTGGAAGATCTTCGAATAAAAGAATTTCAAAATCAGTTATAAGATCTTTAATTTCTGAAACTGCATGCTTGTTTCTTGGTGAATTAAGGTATTTAACAGCTTTAGCCATTAAAACTCTACCTCTGGCTCTTAATTGGATACTCTTCAAATTTCTCATTTCATCATTAGATAACCATTGATCAGTTATATCATGAACTTCATAAACAGTTGGGTCTTCAGGAGCTGATAATAAATTACCAAAATCAAATGCATTGTTAGCATCATAGTATAAAATACTCTCCCATACTTTCTTCCAGAGATGCTTTTCACTATCACCTAATGGGAAAACTTTAAACATTTCTGGATCTTGATTCAATCCTATGTTTTTAGCCATTTGTACTGCCATAGGCAATAAGACCTCAGTGTTTGTAACATTACCTGCATCTTCAGGACAATGAACATGATATACCTTCATTAACAATATAGCTTGAACTTTTCTAATATTAACAGAATTAAAGAATGAATCATGGAAAATGATTTGTGAAGCATATTGAATATATCCAATTGAATTATTAGCATCGAATTTTAAGATTTCTTGCACGATTTCAATTTCGGTTTTATCGAGTTTGTTGCCTTGTAAGTTATCCAACGGTAATGTTAAATAAGCAAACCTTAACATTATGAACAAAATAGCACATGTACCCGGCTTAGAACTAACAATTTCTTCATTAAGACTATTGTTGTTCCGGAAGAATACCCCAATTTCATTCATGAACGCTTGCTCATCTATGAAAGGTGCAAATATATAACAATACTTAAAATACCTTCTTAACAAAAGTAGAATTATATTGCTAGAAGGTAATGGTGGGATAGTAAAAGGTGTTCTTGGTCTTTCAGGACTTTTCACTATAGTCAATTTGGAGTAAACAAAATTTGAATCATCTTCAATTTCAATAGTGTTCAGTTTACTCTTATAGAACGTATACTGAGTAGTGAAATATTCCTTAAACACTTTAGTGGCATATGGATCATTAATGATTATAAACAAATAAAATGTAGGACCACAATATTGTAAATGAACATTCTTAAGACAAATATAATGATAATCTGAAGGGAACTCGAATAATGGTTCATGTTGTGTTGGTGATTCTGTATCAGCCACATTATTAGCCTTTGAAGGTGACATAAGTGATAATTTCTTATTCTGTTGATTAACAGTTTGTTCTAAAGTATTAACTCTAGCTTGTAAAATAGCCACTTTTTGTCTTAATTGTTCATTCATTTCCTTATTGGCCTCTACATCTTTTGTCCATACCTCATCATCATATTGGCATAAATATTCGGTATTGTTCTTCCTACAACTACTACAACTAGGTTTCTCTCTATCACACTTTATTTTACGACTACGACAGAAGGTACAAGCTCTCGAAATCCTAGCTCTTCTCTTTTTAGGTTCATTGAAATCATCAGACATGGTTATTATTGATTTTTTCGCTTTCTTCCGAATTGATGCAAAGAGGGAATTTACTATAGAGCGCTGCGACCTCCAGTGGTGGGCCCCCTGATTAAGTTTAGTGCACTCGTAACCACCTTTACGGCCATTCGACAAGCGTGCTGCGCTTTAAACCAAAATAGGTAACACCATCATAAAAAAAACCTCAAACTCTATATAATTCAAATATACACCAGATTAAGTTCATTTCTTGGTTTTAGCCTTTCCTTTATATTTTGTAGGCTTCTTTTGACCAATTTCCTCTGGAAACAATGGCAAATCAGGATGAATCAGTTGTCTTAAATAAGATAATTTAGACTCTAATTCGTCGGTGGTTTCCGGTTTTTCATGAATATCTTGTTTTTTCTTTAATTCTTTCAAATGTTTTTCCTGAGCTTCCTTTAACCTTTGTTCTTTTGGTTTTTTCATTTCCTCAGCCTTTTCTTGGCGTTTCCTTTCAATGGCACTTTGTTTTTCAATTCTATTGATGAGCTCTTCTGTAGTGTCAAATATTTTCTTCTGCAATTCTAGATCTTTAAACTCTTTCCTACTAGGAGTTATAATTTTACATTCTTGAATTGATTGACCTCCACTCAGTTGCAAAAATATTGGGGACCATAATGCAAATAAGAAAGATTGTTGACCTTCAAACCCATTTTTGAAAAATATGAAAAAAATAGGATAAAGTAATAAATAAATAAATAAACCCCAAATACTTCCCATTGATAAAAACCTTCTTGTTGAAGGACTTCTCATAAGTCCAGGATTAACAGTTAATATTCTTACATTAGTTGGAGCTTTATCTTTACGTTCATATTCATTACAACGGGTTTGAAATTCTTTGGCAAATAAACTTAATAATAATTTTGATGTACCATACATCTTATAAGGTTTTCTTGAATTATAACGTTTGTGTTCACATAATAAGTCATCGATATCTATTTCACCTAAACCTTGAGATGCGCAACTAGCTAATAATACTCTGACATCACGATCAGGAGGTTGTGATCTTAAACTTGGGGCAAGTAAAGTAAGCAAATGATAATGACTTAAATAGTTGACTGCTACTTGTTTTTCAATTCCATCTGCTGATACTTGACGCGGTTTACCAATTGGAATAGTTTCGGCTGCAAGACATATAACTCCATCTAATCTTCTTGGTGGTTGATTATCTAACCATTTGGTGGCAAACTTTCTTACTGAGTAAAGGGAATTTAAATCACATTCTTCTGCATATATCATGAAATTATTAGTGGCTTCTCTTAAATCATCAATGTAGTCAATTAACCAAGAATCTTTAATGGACCTTACTAATAAAATCACTTGTGATCCTTTAGATGCAAGTTCTCGAGCTATTTCGGCACCAAGACCGGATGTACCACCTGTTACCATGTAAACTTTTCCATGCATATCTCTTTCCCAAGTATTTATTGAACCTCTAAAATAATATTTGGTGGCACCTAATGTTAAAGCTATTGGGCCATAGGCTTTAATATAAGGCCAACCAGGAATAACATCAGTCCCTTCCGCCATTGCGGCTCTTACTATATCAACTGGCATTTTTTAATCAGTTGTATATCGATAAACGTTTAAACACTTGTAACAACTGGTAGTAGTTAAAGCGTGTATCAAGTTCACAAAATGAAATTTCCAAATCGCATCAAATCCGCAGTGAAACCTATCTCATCTCACAGTTTTCAAACTATGGAAGAAACGATTTTTTTCATTGGGAAAGGTAAAGAAGGTGATAAAACATCACAGGAATCATTTGGAACTATCAGTTCAATCCATAACTCTAAGCAATTCCAATCTTTTAGAAATGCTGACTGTCCAAGGAATGGTAGTTGTTTAACAGGTATAGGGCCAGGTGAAAGATACTTTGTAGCAAGTGAGACCAAGGCATTAATAAATGTTTATATATGGGGAAAAGAAGGTATAAATCAAAGGATTCCAGTCCCTGAACCATTAAAATGTTTAAGTCTTTGTCAAATTCCTCAAAATGTTACTTATGAATCAAATGATATAGGTCATAATTTACCAAGTTATAGATTACCATGGCTCCTAGTTGGTGGTACAAATACAGGGAAATTATATATATGGGAATTGATGACAGGAAACTTACTTTTAGTCAAAGATATTCAATACCAAGGTATAAACGTTATAAAATTTTCAAAATGTGGGACATTCTTAATAAGTGGTGGTGAAGATTCCAGGTGTGTCATATATAAAACCATAGATTTAGTATCAGTATATGGTAGGGAACAAGAAACCATTAAACCGTGGCATCTGATAACCGATCATACTTTGGCTGTTACAGATTTAGTTATAAGTGATGGTATATTAAATGATATAAAATTATACACAGTTTCAAAAGATTGTACATTAAGAGTTTATAATGTGTTGAAGAAGGAAATTATAATGACGTTTGTTGTTCCAGAACCTATTCAAGCTATCACCCAAGATCCAGCAGGGCGTAGCTTATACATAGGGATGAATAGTGGTAAAATAACTAGTGTCCCGTTATATACCAATAATAATTCGATATTGGAACCAGTTGGAGGAATTGGAAAAATCATTACGATTAAAAATGATCCAGAATTAATGAATTCTTTCGTATTCCATCAACTGAGTATAACTCAATTGAAAATCTCTATGGATGGTATGAATTTAATTAGTGGTGACGTTAATGGAACCATTTATATATCTGACATAGTGTCTAAACAGATTGTTAAAGATTTTCAAATAAATTCATCTGTCAGTTATATTGAAGTCAATACTATCCCAAAGGAATCTTTAGAAGAATCCCTAATCACTGATAAAAAGACAAAATTAATACCACCGTTTAAGAGAGTGTTAACCGATGGTAATCAAATGGGTCATGAAATCTATTATGAAATCCCTGGCAAAAACTCTGACCCATTTGATTTTGAACATTGGATCAATGAAAAAGCCCAACAAGAATTAGAATTCAAGTTACAATCCAATGAACTGAATGGAACTAAAGGATCTAACGATAAATTAGACAAATTATCATTAGCCTATAATGAATTAAAATCAAAGTATGATGAATTATTAACTGATCACAAGAAATTGTTGAATGAAACACAAACATAGACCACCATACACCCATGTCATTATTCTATAATTATCACACCCCAAATTTACTAATACAAAAATTACTCATACAAAAATACATAATGCTATAATACAAATACTAATTATCTCTTTTATGGTCCTTAATTGGTTTTGTGGTTGATGTAGTGAACCCCATTAAACTTATTCTTTCAGGATGTCCAAGACTTGCTATTCTAGTTTTAACTCTAGGCCTCCCTCTATCTTCTTGATTTGTAATGTCTCCCTTATACCCATGTGTGTTATGATTTTTTAGATCCATATGAGTTTGGCCATTCAGTGTAGGACTTGTAAAACTGATATCATCCAAAGACTTTATAGAGTCATAATTCACATGTCTAACTTTCTTATTAAGACTAGGCAGGTATGATGCCATCCTTCTTTTATCATTAGGGTTCTCCATATATTAACCTTAATTAATATTTTGTGCGGATCACTGATTTTATACAGGAGATCTCATCGCATTGAAAATTCAACTATGAGTGAAGATAAGTTAACAAAGAAGCAAAGGAAAGCTTTGGAGTTTAGGAAGAAAATCGAGAAGCAGGAAAAACCTGAAAAGAAGGAAGATGTTAAGGAACCAACCAAAGAAGAAAGTGTAAAGAGAAAAGCTGAAGATGATGGTGAAGAACCAAAAAAGAGAAAAACTAGAAGAGGTAAGAAAGGAAAAGGTGTCAATGGGGGTAAAGGTCCAAGATTTATATTATTCGTAGGAAACTTACCTTATGATATCACACAAGAACAATTAATGACACATTTCAAAAATTCTAAACCAGATAGAATAAGAATCAGAAATGATAAAGGTATAGCATTTTTAGAATTCGATAATGACACTAAGGAAATACAGCATAAGATGGAAGTAGCATTAAGAATGCATCACACACTTTTAAGTAACAGAAAAATTAATGTTGAATTAACTGTTGGGGGAGGTGGTAATTCCGAAAATAGAAAAGAAAAATTAAAGTTAAAGAATGAAAAATTACTTGAAGAAAGAAAAGAAAGAGTTGAGACCACCAAGAAAGAGAAACCACAATTAGATGGAGTCCATCCATCAAGAATGAATTTAATCAATTAGGTACCACAAACCCTGGTTGTCATGACAACCTCAATTTAATAACAGTACAATTATAGTCAGTATATTACACATCTATGTAAATTAGAAAATATAAAAACAATACGTCTAGTATCGTAAAGACTCATGTTAGTCCCTTTCTATATGTACAGGTCCTCAACCTTATGACCTCTATATTAATGTCCAAAATTAGTTTATAAAATATTACATTTTCTTGCTTTTCTTACTGGTCTTTTCCTTTGAGTACTTGAAGAAGTATTTGAACCAGAATTCTTTGTTACAGTGGTTGTAGATGATTGTTGGTTTCTAGCAGGAGGATCTAAAACTGCTCTAATTGTAAAATCAAATATCTCTTTAACACCTTGTAAAGTAGCAGCAGAACATTCTAAATATTTAATGGCACCAACTTCTTTTGCTAACTTTGTCCCTTGTTCAGAACTGATGGGTTTTAAGCCTTTAGCAGTTAATTCATCTAATTCATGTAAATCGTCTCTTAAATCTATTTTAGTACCAATTAATAAAATTAAGATATCCTTTGGTGAATGATGTAATAATTCCGGTATCCATTTAGATTTAACATTATGATAAGAGTCTGGACTTACAACTGAAAAACAACATAAGAAAATTTCAGTTTGTGGATAACTTAATGGTCTTAATCTATCATATTCTGATTGACCTGCGGTATCCCATAAACCTAACTTAATAGGTTCACCATCTATCATTATAGTAGCACTATAATTATCGAACACTGTTGGAATATAATCATTTGGGAAACTGTTTGACGTATAACTTATTAATAGACAAGTTTTACCAACGGCCCCATCTCCTACTACAACTGCTTTAATACTTCTCATATCTGAAGTTTTTTCAGTTTTCTCGCTCAATAGCCTCATACTCCTTGAAACTCGAGAGGTATGGTAAAGACACGTCGTGTTAGAGATTAGAATTGTATAATTACAGGGTTTGACGTGAATAAGGAGTCATTAGTATTCGTAATTGGTGTTTAAGGTAAACATTAGGGTGGTAACTTGGTGGGGAAATTGTAAGGCGTAAATGAAACAGATGGTGGATTGATAAATGAGATTATCAATGATAAGAATACTGGGTGTAGGCACTTAACTGTGTAATTGGACAAGGTATCACATGACTGTATTACTATGATGAAGTATATTTGATAGTGATACTATGTCAAGTCAGTAGCCAAATGATACTTCTGTACTGCTAAGCTGGCCCACCTACCTCTACCACTGACCCGTTCCTGTAAATTGGTTATCTTCTCATTCCTCAATTGCGTTGATAAGTTTCGCCAGCCACCACTCTCAATTTTTCAACGATCTGATTCAAATCATCTTAATCTAATATGACACATTATCCTTCTTATAAAGAAATTGTCCCAGTTGGGAGTACATTGATTATTGCTGCAGCTTCTTTCGGTTTAGGTGCTGTCTATTCCAATTTAGTTTATGATTTCCAAACCTTATGGTCTTATCAAGGTGATCCAAAAGTATTCACTCAATCATTTAATCATTATTTAGCTTGGGCTAACGCACCACGTCCTGTTCATTATGTTTTACATTTCGTAATGGGTTTAGGTTTCATTGGTGCCTTAATCAAATTGTACAAACCTCATCCAGATTCCACTTATTTTGAATATGGGTCTTTAGGTTTATTTGTATTAAGTATTGTTGTGTACTTAACTAATCTTAGAACTGGTATCAACAGTTGTTACTATAATAACTGGGGTGATGTTACCATGGAAACTGGTATTAATGTTATTGCTGCTTCTCAATTCTTCATTGTCATTTTACTAGGTGGTGTTCTTGTATTACAAGGTGGTTTATATTTTGCTGAATGGTATGATGGTAAATTAAAGGAAGAATTCTTTGCACAAGAAAAGAAAGAATTAGAAGCCAAAGAACAAGCTGGTGAAGCTGTTGATGATAAAACCAAAAAACCTAAAAAATCAGTTAAGAAAACCACAAAGAAAGATTAAGTAGTTAGTTAATAAATTTTAGATTCGAGTATATGTCATTTTCTTATGTAATCTCGAGACTTTAATTTTCTCAAGTCTCACTTTTGTGTCCAATAAAAATTTTAGTATTAAATATAATGGGTGTTGCAGATCAAGTCTGGGGTGATTACCCAGTTTACTATAAACAACCTATAAGAGTATGTATAATGAAGTGAGAGTGAGATGCTTGTTGTGTTAGGGTTTTTACCGGTGTTTTGAGTAATTTTGATACTTTGAGTTAGAGCCAATCTAAATATCAATGGTCTCGATAAGTCTTCAAAGTAAATACCAAGGGATAAAGTTTTAAACGACTTCATTGAACCAATCCATCCACAAATCTGTTCCGACCATAATACAAGTAATGCCAATGAACTTTGTACTAACATTATAGTGGTTACGTTATCATGCACATACTAAACCTCATTTCTTTTGGTCAATAGCATTTGGATTATCAGCTCCTTTGTTAATCTTGGCCACTCCAATTAGAAAGAAATACATTTATGATGATCATGTACCAATCCCACATCAATATCCTTTACCTAATAGACCAAGAGATAAAAATTTAACTGGGTATGATGATTAAATAGGATAATATATATTTATTAGAGATTAGTGTTATTAGCTCTTTTTAGGATGAATCAATTACAGAAGTGACTTTGCTATTCTTTTACTGGTAAAGGAAAATAAGATACTTTTACAGATAGATAAACAAGTCTGTCTATGGTACCAGATCTCATACTAAACACAGTAGATACTACGGTGCGAATAGTGCGAGTGAAAAATTTTCCACCAACGATGATTCGATTCCCAATAAGACTTGGTATAAGACAATTTAATACCTCAGTTATACGTTTCAACAATGTATTCGGAGAGATAACCCAAGCCAAAGATACACCAGTTGCCAAGCCGGAAGTTGCCACCGCTAAAGTTGATAATCCAAGAGATATCTTACCAAAAGATGATCAACCTTTACAGATATATTATCTACAACAAGCAAAAGAAAGTGCCATAACAGACGATAAATTTATCACACCATTGAAAAGAGAATTATTTCAAGTTAATGTCAGCAAGAACGGATTTTTCAAAAACAATCAAATCGTTGAAAAAGACGGTAAATTCTATAAATTATCATTAACTGATAAAGAAATAGATTTATTAGAACCTACTATATTTCTTAAATCATTAAGAATAAAATCATCAATGAAAAAGGCAACAATTGTAAATAGATTTGTTAGAGGATTAAATGTTAAAAATGCCATTAATCAATTACATTTTAACCCTAAAAAGATGTCAACTGAGCTTGAGAAATTATTAAAGCAAGGATTAGAACAAGCCAATGACCTTGGATTAAATGAAGATCAACTTTATATTCAATCACTTTGGACTGGAAGTGATGGAGGTTGGACCAAAAGATTAGATCCAAAAGGTAGAGGTAGAGCAGGTATAGTTCGTCATAGATACATTCATTTGAAGACCATTTTAAAAACCGAATTAACTAAAAAAAGAATAGAGTATGAAAATAATGAAAAACAATTAATGAAAAGACCTAAAACCGGATTAAATGGTGAACCATTAAATTTCAAAAATGTTGCATATTATAAGTGGTAAAAAATTCACAATTGGTACCACTTAGAGCATATATAAATGGTAACGTGCAACCCCTTTATCCAAAACCACAGCATTATTGGTTAATTCTATATAATTAAATAGTCTAAATAGGTTATGTCTTGTAAATAAATATAGAAAAGACTTTTAATAGTGTATCATTCAATGTCTCACCCCATCGTTAGTGTAAAATGATAAAATTTGAGAGTCATAAAAAAATCCCTCCTTAATTTTATCCCTTTCTGAAATCCTGAAAATTTATCAAAATCTTTACTGAAGTATACAACTGTTACAAATTTACATATTTCTATATTTGTGTATTGGTTAATAGGTGAAGAAATTCGTTAATTAACCAATACAAATTATTTAGTCAAAAATAAAAGTAGTTACCCCCTTTTAAGTTTTTTGCAGCATACAAATTTAGCAGCCTTATCAGAGGATCTTTTTAAAAAATAAGTTGGAAGATATGGGATTAAGAGATACAAGTTTTTTCGACAATTCAGAGTATGAATCAAAAGATACTCAAATCATTATTTGCAAACAATGTTCGAGCCATTTATGTTTAAGTCATTTGATTATTAGTGACTCTTTTAGTGGCAGTTCGGGACCTGCTTACTTAGTAGATAGATTAATTAATATAGTAGCAGAACCTAAAATTGAAGAAACACAAATGAAAACTGGGATTTATCTAATCAGGAAAGTCAAATGTCATCAGTGTTTGACCACCATAGGATGGACTTACGACAAATCTTTTAGTTATAGAGAATCATATAAAGAAGGAAAATTTGTAATTGAAAGGTCATTTATTAAATTAATCGATAATAATTCCTCAACTAAGGATTTGATAGAATTAGCAAGAGCTAATTATAGGAGAAGGTTAAGTTCTAATTCTACTATAAGTAGTTGTGAATTAGATGATGATTTGAAATTCACGGACTCCATGAGGTATGTGGATCGTCTAAGATTACATAATATAAAGGAATTAGATAAAGATGATAACGTTTTAGTTGAATTGTAAATATTATCGAAAGATGTTTGAAACTAAATTATCGATTTGTTGTTGGTTGTTATTTATTTAGAAGAGTTTAGGTTATGGTAGGTTAAGGTAATATAATGTTTGAGTGTAACATACTCCACTTCTCTTTATTTGCGGTTTCCGTTAAGTCTAGCCATTACGAGTAGTGCGAGGATGTAGTGCGAGGCGGTAGTGCAAGGCGGTAGTGCAACGAGGACAAACAAAGTGCAAAGAGGTGTGGTTTCGGTAACCACAATATCAACTTCAACACGTAACCATTACCATCCAGAGAATACGACATCCCAACAATGTTAGTGAGGTCCTTTATTAAATACTATATACCTCATCACTGCGTCATTACCTCATCATTACCATACCTCCTCATAACTTAGACAACTTCTTTGGAGTTAACTTACTATAAATTAATACATAAGCTGATGGATCATTTAATGCTTGAACTTCATTAATCTTATTAATATACTCATCATCATATGTTGACCATGTATTGTCAGGTTGTAAGCAATGTGCTATGTAATGTCCTGACAGTATGGATCTTCCTTCATGGCTTATTATTGATATTAATTTATAAACTGAGTTATCATCCTTATTGGTTAAATATTTTGATAAGTCAATATAATTCGAATACTTTATTGACTGCTTAACTTTTAAAGACTGACTCCCATTGAATTTAAACCTTTTTAAGTGTATAGTTAAAATCTCTGGTGATCTATCAATTGTACTTGATTTTATAGCATTAGTATTTTTCTTACAATTCTCACAATAATATCCACTGCTAGCTTCTTTATCGATTTTAATTGATTCCTTGTTAAAGAATTCTTCTATGGAATTTTCAATGTTGTATGTCAGTTTTTTCCTTTTTTGGAACCCTAATGATAAATCATAAAATTCTTGCTTAGTGATACTTTTGTGTTTACAACTTTCACAAAACACAGTTTGGTTTAATAATCCTCCAAAAATGTCATATATTATTGACTCGTTTAATTTATGACCTTTTGGGGTTGAATCTTCTTGTAATCTTGACATTAAACTCATAAAATATTCATGACTATCTTCTTGCTGCCATTCTGACATCATACAATTGATATCATCTAATCGGTTTATGATTTTTTTAGGATGAATGAATTTTTTCTTTGAGCTATTATCCAAATTCCATAATCTTGAGCTTAATTCAGCTAATGTGTGGCTCACTGATCTATTGGGCAAATTCTTATCATATTTACCATTATTGATGTCATCAAGGTAGTTGCTTATAGCTGGGATATGAATTATTGATTGTATAGCTGTATTCATATAACAAGTTACACCTTGATTTAATAATCCCATAGGTTTCTTATTGAGATATTTCTTTGGCCAGCTTTTATTAATTCTTATAGAATCATTTGATCCTTTATCATTAGCTAATTCATTAATATCATAAAATTTATTTAAATCAAAATTTACTTCACTGTCGACTTCATCTTCTTCATCTTCCTCGCCTGATGGTGCACTAGACGTTGGTTGTGATTGAGGCAATCCTCTCAATGGTACATTATTATTACCTTGATACCTTTTGAAATTAAATACTAAATCCATTTGATCAAATTTACTAAGTTCCTCAAATTGTTTGCCATACTTTTCTTTGGCTATTCTGTTCATTTCTCTCTTTTTAAGATTTTTGGGTGATTGTAATATGGTAGTATCACCTTCAGCTTCGTCTCGTTTTAAATCTTCTTTAAGTTTTTGTAAATCTTCTGGTTCTTCTGATAATGATACTGAATCTGATTCTGATTTCTCCTTCTCAATATAATCACTATCTTCTGAAGACTCACTTCCTTGTTTTAAGGGGGTGCCAGTATCTTCTTCTTCATTAGATTGATACTCACTTGCACTCTCAAAATTATCTTCCTCTTCTTCTTCCTTCTCATTATTTAGTATATCATCATCAGTTAACGGTTCTCCTTCATCCTCACTATCACTTAACTCAACCCTTTTCCTTTTCTTGGTTTCCTTATTGTTATGCATCCCATATTTCTTACCAGTATATGCTGCAACCGCTTCCGCCATTGATTTCGGTCTCTTTTTTTCAATTTTTTGCCGTTGTTTCTTGACTTCGATTTTCTTATCATTATTCAACTTTTGTTTCTTATTGGTTAATTTTATGACTTTCTCATTATCTAATTCTTGTAAACTTTCGATCTTACTACTTTGAATAAAACTTAAGGGATTATTTAAAATTCTATCAATAAATGGTAACAATTCTGACTTTTTCTTCTTGTTCAAGTACATCATATGAATATGAATCTTTTTCTTTTTGTGGTTATTTAAATTGTAAATACCAAACGTTTAAGATCACTTGGGTTAGGGAATCGATTTCCGTTATTTAATTAAAAATCAATATGTACTGTTCTTCTATCAGATAAGACTTAAGGATGAGATGAATTTTCTTTTTTTTTTTTTTCTGAGGAAATGTGTGTCGTGCAAACATTGATTCTGACGCGTATTTGAAACATTTGCAGCATACACTGAGTTGCGGCAACAAGGAACCAAACTACCAACCTTATTTTATTACCCTATATTACTATACACTTATGATACGTTACTTTTGAAGCTTATGGTTGAAATAACTTACTCTCAATATCTAACTTAATTAATCTCCTATAATGACTTGAACTTATCAGTTTAAATAACTCAGAGGTTTTACCATTATCTTTAGGATCTTTAACAAACCTACTTCTTAGTGTGTCTATATGTGTTTGCCTTAAATTTCTATTATAATTATCAATATCCTCAGTGGTATTAGATTTAGTATCTTCCAAACTCTCATCTTCCTTTTCTTGTCCATCATCCTCTTCTTCATCTTCTTCCTCATCTTCTTCTTCTTCATCGTCGTCATCATCGTCATCATCATCATATTCACCAGCCGGCTCAGTATCGACATCATCTAATTCCTTTTGATTTTCAAAGATCGCTGAATGTACTTGTTTCCTATTGTTATACCTTACACCCCGTCTTACTGTATTGTCATTAGTTATATCATAATCATTCATAAAATTCTTTCTTCTGACTTTCATTTCGAAAGAATTTTTGAAAATCCCAGAAATTCGCTGATTCAACCGAACTTGATTTGAACTATTTTGTTGTATAGTCATCTTATTCTGCTTATCAAGCAACAAGTCAATTTTTTCATATTTCTTTTGATCATTAATCCTTTCTATGTCTTCATTATGAATCAATTCGTTAATCCAAGTCTCTTGGTTTATCAACTTTATCAATTCTTCCTCGTTCTTATTCTTGAAAATTTCAATATCCATTGGATAGTATTTATGAGAGTACATCCCGAATTCATCGTTTACTTTCTTATCCTTATTCTGAAACTCCTTCAGGCTTTCTATTTGTGTTATATAAGTTTCAGGATAAGTTCTAAATGCCCCAATTTCAATCAGCCCTTGTTGTAATGATTTTTTAGGATCTACAACAATCGCCATATATGGGTCTTGGAAATTTTGATTCAAACTTTGAGTGGCAACATCAATTCCACTTAACCAACATCCATATCCAGGATGTGAATGGTACCAGCCGACAATATTTTCATTAGGTTTGATCAATTTATTTTTAGTCAAGTACGATACCATAAACTCATATCCTTCAATCTGAGCATTGACTCTTGTTTCTGTACCTTCTACTGGTAATGAATATACATCATTAACTATGATACAGTTTTCGTGAATCTTGCCTACTAACATCCCCATAATTTCGATATTGCCCCCTGATACTGCATGTTTCAGCATCTTCAACAACGCAACTGACGATATGACAGCTTTAGTGAAATACTTAACATCATTCTTCCATGGTCTTGATTCCATGACTTCTGGATTATTGATTAGACTTTCATAGTATTCACCATCCCTAGGTTTGATCACTTGATTTAAACTATCAAGCTTAATTGGTCTGCTTAATTTACTCAAGTTAATCATATTTTGCGAGTTAATTCTCAATATGGTGCAGTTTAAGGTATCTAGTACGACTTCTCATACATTCTATTTACTCTATATATTAATAAATTGTATTATAATCAATATAATACAAACCTTAAAGGTCAAGAATTGAATCACTGACGGTCAATGTTTTACCTAAGACCTTTCTCTCTCTTTCTTATCACTGAAAGTAGAATTAATTGAGTTAAACCCCATATTTGAACTAGAATAAGTTGAGCTTGGATAAGTGTAATTACCAAATGATCCATTTGTTCCGTCATTATTCATTGAATTTCCAGTGTAGTCATAACCAAATTGTTGGTAGGAAAAACCTGGGAAATATTCATAATTATATTTACCAAAATAGATATTTCTATCATAATTACCAGAATATTCTCCTGGAGTATAATAATAATCATGATCAATTGGTTCACTATCCCTTGACTTTCCTCCTTTGCTTCTACCTCTAGAACTGGTATACGAATTACTTCTATAGGAATTATTTCTATAAGAATTAGATTTAAATGAATTATTATATGAATTTGGTTTGTAAAAGTTTGATCTCAGGCTGTCAGATTTAAACAAAGTATTCAGGGTTTTTTGTCTTTCAACATTTAACTTCAGTGCTTTCTTGAATGAGTTAATTGGAGCTGGTGCTAAAACTACCCCATTTTCTCTATTTTTCAACATTTTAGAACTGTTGTGAAATTCCCTATATTGAACATGAATAGTTTTATTATTAAACATTGAATGATTTTCTAATTCAACTGCAGTGGCTGCAGATTGCTCGTCAGTGTATTTAATAAATGCAAAATTATTATTTGGCTTTTTAAATAAATTGATGGTATCGATATTTCCATGTTTTCTAAACCTGACTTCTAAATCACTTTCTTCAACATCATCCTGTAATTGACCAATAAATATTGAATATTTGTCAAATTTGGGTGGCTTGGCCTCAGGACTTGATTTATTAATTAACCCTTTTACTTTATTATCAATATTTTGAGCCCATGCAATATCATAATTTGAATCATTAGTTAAATTGGCAAAAGCTCTTATAGCGTCATCTCTATAAACAAATTTAACATACCAAAATTTACTTTTATCCTGATATCTGCTGAAGATTTTGCCTAAGTAATTAGTACAAATCAGTTGTTCTATTTTCCCTAATTCTCCAACAATAAACTCAACTTGACTTTTATCTAATGGCTTTTTAAAATTTATGAATAAAGTTCTGTTAACTTTTGCTGCTTCACATCTTAAAGTTCTACCATCTAACTCACTATTATGACCCAATTTAATTGCATTTAAACTATCAATATCATTAGTAAATTGAACAAATGCATATGGTCTATTTGCAGTATCTCTTAAAACCTTGACACCTCTTAATTCTCCAAAAGGGCTAAAATGATTGGTAACACTTCTACATAACTCATCATCTGTCTTTGAGCTACATAAGCTGGCAACAAATACACAAGCTGATGGTTTGTTTCTAGTGTCAACCGGATCTAAATTTTCTTTGTCTTCAAATTTTTGTAACTCCTGTAAATCTGGTGAATCTTCTTCAGTATCATTTTCTTGGTCATAATTTACCAAAGCTTCTAACCTTTCAATTAATTTAGTTTCACTAACATCTGATGTGTCAGCATTTGATTTATCTTCATTATCAGAATAATCTACAGAGGTTTCTCCAGATTTATTTGATTCTGTGTTTTGCTCCATTTCAGTGAAATTGTTTTCCTTTCCTTCATTTTGTTTTAAAATGACTTTGTTAGTTGGAACAGTTGCATTCTTGTTTAATGGAGTTAAGTGGGTAGATTGACTAGTTGGTTTTACTTTTTGTGGTTTAAATTGAATATTAGCAGACTTCATTGTGAAAAAGGTTTAGTTCTGTTTGTGGTTGATGGTTGTAAAAATAGCCGCTATATTAATTTTTCAATTTTACTCAATTTATGATGTATCATATTTTGGTTGCAAATTTAGTGAGACAATACTTAGCGATTGTATTGAGCTTTATGGAGAGCAAACAGGTTAAATGGTCAGTATCAGTCATGGAGGAATATATTAGAAGGTATTTATGGATCTATTAGCATTTAAGATTATTCATCATACCTCTTTTTACTGTATTTTTAATATTATGATTTGAATCTCAAATGAATAAGCGAGATTATTGTTTATTGTGTTGACAAACGGCGAAATTCACATAAATTCACACGTTTTCACAACCATCACCAGTTTGATATTAGACGACATGACATGCTCATCTTACCTTCAACAAACTACACACAGCCGTGAAGTAAGTAAGAAATATGTTTCATAATAACACGCCGCGTTGAAATTGGTGAGTCCTCAATATAAACTACGGAATCAACCACACCTGCGGAATTCGCCAAGCAGCTAATTCCACCCGGAGTACTACATCCTAAATATACCTCAACAGTAATGCTGTCAAAGATTATTGTTCAAAGTCCTTTACTAAGAGGTATCAGTTCAAAAGAGGTAACACACTAAAAAACCACACTTCTAATCTCTGATTTTTAATGTTCCCCGGTCTTAAGATATTTTTCCGACATGAGTAAAAATCTCCTTTTCTCCATAATAAATAATCCGAGTATCCAGGAATCATCGTATATTCTATAATACTACCATGAAAGAATTAACCCTTTATGTTGTAAACTACACAAGAAACCCATGAATGCAAAAATCATAAAAGCCCAACATTTCCCCTATACTTAGAAATGTCTTCATTCCTATCTCAAAATGGGTTTAATCAGATTTTCTCCACAATAAAATAAAACGGTTTTGAGGACGAAAATCTAGATGAATCTCTCAATAAATCAGAATATACCATGTGATAAATCTAATCATAGACAAACTTATAGATCAAAATAATTCAAGAAAATCCGAAACTAAAATCCGAAACCTGTTATCAAAAAATAACCCTACACATCTACCATGTAACGTTACGTAAATCGCCATCAATTTATGCTCATACAAAATATCCCCACCTTAACCCCCCGATTTTTTTCTCACTTTTTTTCTTCTCATCAGACAAAGTTCCTTTTTATTTTACATAACAAGGGGTAAATAGTTAGGTAAATAATTAACAGCAACTTTAACACTTTCAAACTAAAACTTCAATAATATCGTAATATAAGAAATTTTTAAAACCCATCACCCCAGGTAAAAAAATTAGTTAGAGTTTTGAACCTAAGTTATTGTTTAAAGTTTAAATTCCAAATGTCAGTAAAAACCGAGTATAACATAATGGAGTCAACTCATAAAGATAATAGTAATAATAGTGAAGCCAATAAGGATCCTAATAATCTAAATGATGCATATAATAAGAAAGATCCTAATTCTAGACCTTATAAATGTCCCATGTGTGATAAAGCATTTCATAGACTAGAACATCAAACGAGGCATATTCGAACTCATACTGGTGAAAAGCCTCATAGTTGTAATTATCCTGGATGTTTCAAAAAATTCAGTAGGTCTGATGAATTAACAAGACATTCAAGAATTCATACCAATCCGAATTCAAGACGTAATAAAAACTTGATTAAGAAACGTCAAGAGTCTAACACTAATTTAAATAATTTAGCTCATTTATCAAATATTTCTGAAAAGGAAAAAGAGGAAATTATTAATGTTACACCATTAACAACTAATGGACAAAAACCAACTACAAATCAAAATCATTCAGCATCAGTTCATGCTGCAGCATCAGCTTTAGTTAACCCTATAGTAAATCCAATACCAAGATCATCAACTCCATCCAATTTAAATCCAACTCCAGTATTTGTTAGTCCTAACAATTCAATAAATTCAAGTCCAGTAATAAATTTCAATCCTCCTAAATTCGAAACTTCATCTTCGATTTCATCCGATGATATTTTTAAAGTAAAATCATCATATTCTGATGATCATGCCACCTTGTCAAATTCAAACTTACAATCACCAAATGAATCACAAATCAATTTAACTAAATTTTCGAATAATTCAATGAATATTGATATTCTTGCATCTGCTGCATCCCAAGAATTGAATAATTTAAATTCAAAATCTTTACCATCATTGACAGATTATTTCAAATCAACTAATCCTTCAAATTCATTCTCAACTAATAATTTACAATACCTATCAAATGTAGCTGTTAATCATCATTCAAAACCAAAATTAAATACGCTATCAACATTAAAAAGAATGACTCCTTTAGAGAAAACTTCTCAATCTAATGAACAAAATATTGATTATGTATTACAAGATTCAGATTTAGATTACGTTAAACAAAGATTAAAGAAATCAAGACCAAACTCACCAAATCTTAGTAAGAATTTTACATTACCAAATTCACCAGTTTTAGGATTAAGTTCGGCAACTACCCCAATATTATCAGCGAATAATAGTTCAACTAATTTAACATCATATTTTCAAATAACCCAAAATCAACCAACATCTTCTCAATCATTACATTATCCTCAACCTTTGACACCTGGTCAAACCACTGGATCTCAATCACAACCACAACCTCAACAAGATGATGAACATCAATTACCTAGTATAAGGTCATTGAAGTTGGACTTACCAACTAATTTGTCGATTCCTGGTGATAAGAAAGTAAAAGCTGAACCCTAATGATACTTAATGATTTCAATAATGTATAATATGTAAGATAAGAGTACGAAAGTTTAAAGTACGTATATAAGAGTATATCTAAATAAGAACATTAAAACCCTACTGACCAGATTTCTTGTTCATCTTCAAGTCTATCACTGAACACAGTTTCATCATCACCACCTTGTTCGATTCTTTCATTTTCGACCTTAGCCAATCTCATTGCAACTCTCTTAGTATAATCACCAATTGATCTTGGAACGATATTTAAATTGAAATCATCAACCTTAATGACGTCACCTTGTTTGTTAAACCAAGTATTGAAAACATCATCAGTTTCAAGTAAATTAAGTACTGATAAGTAACATTTTTCAGATGCTAATTTGATAGGAATGATAGGTGATCTTACTGTTGAAAATATAACAGGAATTATAATATCAAGATCGTTAGTAATGATCAGGTACTTCAATCTTCCAACTGTACGTATGACAATAATGGCTAACCTAACAGTATTAGGAGAGTCACTACTATGAACAACTATCAATTTACATAATTGATGAATTAATGAAGAATATTGTTCGTTAGTTAATTCTAAGTTCCCTAATAACATTTTTCCAATAGCCAATACGGCATTATCTTTGGTGTATAAGTCTTTATCCTCACTACAGTCAATAACAAAATCAATGATGTTTGGGATTAATGATGATAATTTACTATCGTCTTGTTTTAAGAAGGCATTTATACCAATGATACCAAATTTCTTACCATCATCTACTTGGTTAAGTAATTTGGTTTTAACGATGTTATTAGTCTCTTCTTGAGTTAAGATTTGAGATAATGATCCTAATAACTTAGCAAATTGAATTGAAATTTTACCCTTGGCTGATAAGATTTCATCTTCAATCAATGCCATGATATTTGACTTAGTTGATTCATTCAATTTATCACCTGACTTGGTAATGATCTCTAATAATGCTTTTAACATGGTTAACTTAATATCATCAGTCTCACTATTTTTGCAACCACTGATTAACTCCACAATAAGAGAATCAATTCTTGGTTGGAACTTGATCAAAATACCTAACCCATTGACAGCTCTTGATCTTAATTCTTCGTTACTTGGGTCATTCAACAAACGAACAAATGTACGTTGTAATTGTGGTAAGAATGGTCTTAAGAACTGTGGGATCTTCAATAATAAATTATTGATAGCAATTAAAATAGCTGATTTGATATTAGAATTGACCTTTTCACCGATAATTCTAATCAATGGACCAGTGATAATGGTTGAAAATGGTTTAAGGTTATCACTTGGGGTCTTATCAATAATATCAGCAATACCAATAGCACTTAACTCTTTTTGTTCATTATTACCATACATTAACCCTTGAACGAAAATTGGTAAAATACAATTTGGACCTTTTGGTAATTTGAATGCATCAAGTTCTTCACCTTTTATTCCAGTTAACATTAAAGATTGTTGAGCTGGTTTGACTAACTTTTCCAAGGTTTCTTTTGATTGAGCTTTAACTAAGGCAGTTAAGGCTTCAAAAGTAGCTTTAACAACTTCCGGTGATTTATCACCAAGTGATAAGATGAATGAAGATATCATATCATTCAAGTAGATAGAATAATCCAAGGTAGTAAATTGAAAGAATTGACCTAATCTTTCAAACACAATTGCACGCTTATGATAATCTTCATGTTTGGTTAGAGCCAATAATGTTTGTAATAAAGGATTAACTCCATCTTGGTCGGTGACTGACATCAACACTTTATCAAAAGAGGATTTGATGAATTGCAATTCTGACTCGTTATCATTATCAATAATAAGATTAACAAACGTATTAAGTATCAATGATAACTTCTTATATAAAGCATTACCAGCCACTGAAGCTAAAGAACTTAAAGCCTTGATCTTGAAATTATCAATAGGAGGTTGTAATAAAGTTGGAATTAAGATTGGGAAGATTATATCACTCTTAGTGGACATTATATCAGTCAAAGCTCCTAAAGCATATTCGGAATTTGGCAGTTCTAACATATTCAATAATTTTGGAATTATAGTATCAATAACCATTTTACCCAATTCAGATTGTAAGACGTCAAAACAACCAGCAGCCGCAACTCTAACCTCAGTGGATTCATCAATAAGAGTCTTATAAGTAATCGAAATGAACGTATCTTGATATTCAATAATACCATCACGATTACTTGATTTGATCAATTCAATGATAGCAATACAGATTCCTTGTTTAATATTACTATCATTTGAATCAAGTAAGGTTACCATATTAGGTAATATAGTAGCCAAAGAATTCGATCCCACTCTTTTAACCATTTCTCCTAATGTAGTAGCACTAATGGTTTTTTCAATTTCATCATTACTGGATAATTTCTTAAGAACTATTTCTATTAACTTACTCAAGATTTCCTTAATAGTTCTTGGAGTGTTAGCCACTAAGGCTTTCCAAATCTCAATGGCCTTAGTTCTTACTATACCATTAACATCACTTCTACAAATAAATAATAATGACAAAATCTTGTCACGACGGTCTTTACCTAAAATTTCAACTAAGGATTTATTAACTTCATTAGAATCAGATTCTCCTTCAATTAACTCATTCTTACCAGAAATTCCTGTAACTTGGAATAATAAATCACCAGCTAATTCTACTGACGACAATCTGATTCTATAGTTAATATCATTCAATCCGTTTTCTAATTCTGGTAATAATATATCAATAGCAATCTTAGCGTAGTTCTTAACAATTAATCTACCAGCTCTTAATGCCATATCTCTAATTTCTTCATCAGTATCAGCCAATCCTGCTAAAATTGGTGGGATGATTTGATTCAAATATGGTGCAAATTGAGACCCAAAACATACTGGCAAGTAAAGTAATAACGGCATGAAACCAGCTCTTATGTAATTCTTAGAATGTTTAGCATTGGTTAAAATGGTTGGTAATAATTCATCTAATTTACCTAAACCTAATCCACAAATGACTTCACTTAATGCTTGGGCACTACCCAATCTATCACCCACTTTGGTTTCATCTTGCAAGTTATTCAATAATTTAGGAATCAAATCAGGGAATTGATGTTCACCTAATTTTTCAACTAATGACCCTAAAGCTCTTGCAGCTGTTGATCTAGTAGATGGTACAGGGTCAACCATACTAATTTCTAATTCAGTGATAAGTGAATTTAAGTAAGGTCTTAAATCTTTACCATCAACTAAAATTGCCATGTTCCCAACAATTTGACATGCTTTACGTTTGGTTTGAGCTGATCTATCTTTCATACCTCTATGAATGACATGAATAATCAATGCTAACGATGGTCCATCAATATAATGAACAAATTGGGTTTTAATCAACTTATCTAAGGCTTTATCAGTATGGGTCGTTGGGTTACCAATAGCTTGAATCAAATCTGGTACAATACTTTGAATTTCTGGATTACGAATAACTTCACCAAATGTCTTTAATGATTGATCTGCGGCCTTACGAACCTCCTTGTGTGTATCATTTAAGACCCCTACAATTTCGGGAACAATAATTGATAATGATGATGATAATTGAGTAGGATCCAAATAAGCCATAGCACCTAATAATTCCACTGATCCTTTTTTGGATCTCCAAGCAATTTCATCCAAATTGGAAATTGCTAATGGAATCAATTTCTTAACTCCATAACTTGTAGTGTTTGACATAATCATTTTAGCAGCTTTATCGGTTGCAACTCTAACTTCTGGCAGTTGATCACCTAAAGACTTTAATAAGATTGGTAAAATCTCAATCACATAAGGTTCAAAGAATTTGTGTAAATTGAATGATAACGTTAAGAATGCTAATGATACGGATTCTCGTTTAACCGAAGATTTCTTATCATCAACTGCATCATTAAGAGTTCTCATTATATTATACTCACTTAAAGCTTTAATACCAACTCCTTTGACAATTCCGGAAATTCCATAGGCTTTTCCTAATCTGATGCTATAATTATTAGATTCATTAAACAAGTCTTCAAATAACTTATCTAAGAAATCTTGAACGGAATTTGAATCAAAAAGTTTGATTATAGTACTTAAACATCTTGATATAGCAATTTGCACTGATTCACTTGGAGTGTTTAATGTCACTAATAATCTGTTGATGATGATATTAACTCTTGGATCATTAGCAGTCAAATGTTGACCTAAAGAACCATATAAAATGATAATTGATTCTTTGATGGTATTTTCATTGATGGTCTCTAACCCTTGCTCAAAGATTGGGATTAACAATTCGGTTTGTTGAAGGTTATCAATTATAGCCAACCCAGCATCTTGTAATTCTTGACGTACCAAATCATTCTTATCATTAAGAGCCTTGCAGTTGATTAAGAATTCAAAGATTTGGCTTATATGATGAGTTTGGTATAATGGAGTCAATTTCAATAACACTATAGCAATAGTTGATCTGATTTCCCAACGATCTTTATCATTAATAGAACTCTTGATAACTAACCCAAATTCATCCAATTTAGGTGGTGGAGGTTTAGAATAAGTATCATAAGTTTCCATGAGGAATTTCAAATAATCATCCAAACTATCTGGGAATTGATTTATAGTATCAATGATAGTATTGGCAATTGATAATCTTAACCCAGAATCTTGCTGACCGCCAAATTTACTTAATATCTCATAATGACAATTATCAGTTGGTTGCAAATTATTTTCTAACCAAATAGACTTAGAAAGCTCTGAGATATTCTCATCTGGATCATGATAAGTTATCCATAATTCATTAGAAAAGTTATTGGGTAAATCATCAAAACTGAATTCGGAATCAAACATTTCTAAGATCACAGCTTTGATTTGAGGTTCAGGAATTATCAATGTATCAAATAAGATTTTAATATCATCAAGTTCATAGTTGAGTGATAAATTAGTGACAATGGAATTGAAACAATCCTTGACGATTTTGAACTTAGATGGTAATTTCATTAACTTAATAAGAATTTGTAATAATTGGAACCTTGGTAATAAGTTATTACTAAACAAATCAGAATTGTTTGCTAATATATCAATAGCTAATATTAACTGTTCTTCCTCTGGATCCTCATCAACGAATTCTGAAGTTGTAGTGATCTTCTTGGATCCAATCTTAACCAGGTAATCATAACCTTGAACTAAAATTTGATACAATAACGGGAATGTATATGATAAAGTGATCAAATTTAAACCAGCTTGATCAGTTATGAATTTGAGTCTGAATAAGATCTTGGATATAACAGAAGTTTCCCATGTTTGTCCATCAAAGATCCTCAAGATGTTTAACCCGATCAATTGTTTGAATGTGTAATCCAAACTAATCGATGATGATAATTTCATGAAGGTGTTGGTGAAATTTGGTGATAATTTATTAACCAACTGATAATTTGGTAACAAGCTGGTGACGAACAAATTGATCAATTTAGGAAACCAAAGATCAATATTAGTATCAAAACTATTAGAAATATCAATCAAATTGTCAATGATATCGAAATTCTTCTTGATATGATTAACCTTGTCTTGGACATCTTGTTTGATGATACGTTCTTTTTCAAGTTGTTGGTCTATAAGTTTTTGGTCATCCTTAGAGACCTTATTCAATTCTTTACGTAAGTCATTTTCCCATTTTTCAGTCTCGTAGTTCTTAGAATTCTTATTGATCTCTTTAGTCTTAAGGACATTAACTATTGGCAAGTTTGAAGTATTTTCCCAGATTTTGATTGAAATATCATCAATGGAAGTTATGGAGTTAAATTCTAAACTGCAGATTTCAACAAGTTTTGGTATAACCAATTCTGGTACAATATAACATAATTGTCCTACAGTCTTGATTCCTGCCTTATATAATGGATGTTGAGGTACTAGGATACTGCTGACCAACAGTAAAATAGAATCAAGATTATCAGTTACAAATGTCTTAATATCAATGTTGACTAACTGTGTCAATTGAATCCAATCATTATGAGGAAGATGATTAGCAAGAACAATCAATTTGATTGATTCATGATGAATGAGTTTCTTTAATAATACATCAATAGGTTTGAGGTTTATATTGAGATCACTGGTTTGAGTTGAGTCTGATAAAACCTCAAATAATGAATCGATAATTACTGAACCATTGGTGTCGTTTATATAGGTCAAACCTTTAAGTCTAAGGTTATAAGGGATATTATCTGAGGATAACAAATAGACCCAACTGGAATTTGCAGCCGTTTCAGCCGCACTTTCGGAAACTATTGAGAGCACTTTAAAGCCCCATTCGGTATCTTTATCGTCACTGATTTTACTTATAACCTTTATTGATGCTATTGGGAACTTTTCATTATTAATGCAATCCTGAACTAATTGATTACCTAATCCGAATTTCCAATTCAAGTATATACTGACGAAAATGCATCCGATACCTTTATTATTAACCATCAACAATGGACTATTCAAGTACTCCTTTAAAGAAGTACTGAAGTCAAGTTTCGATAAAATATCTTGATTAGGAAACTCGCCAATGTTAAAGAACCAAATTCTTCTTAAATTTAGTTTCTTATTGGTCAATCCACCATTTATAATTGAAATATCATCAGGAGTTGGATCAGTCAAGTTCTTGATGTAAGTATGCACTAAATGATCTAAACTCAGTTCGTTAGTTTCCTTCTTAACAAGAGGTCTTATTAAGTCATTATTGACACTTGTCATATTAGAAATCAATTCATAAATCAACACTTTTGTATCATTATTACTGGTTTTACTAACATTCAATAATTCTTCATAATTATTATACTTTATGGACTTTAAGATTTCAAAACATGAAACTCTAATACTCTCTTTACTATTCTTTAACCCATTCAAAATCTTTGGCAAAAGTTTAGTTTCAGTAATATCAATATTTTTCAAATGTTTGATGAAGTTAGGTATAAGGAACCCTAAAGAAACTTCACTATTCTTCATTATCAACTTTTCAAAATTAGTGAACACTTGGGACAAGTTGTCTTTATTAATAAACTCTTCAATAAATTTCCCAAATAAGTCCAAACTATACTCTGGTATTACATTAGTTGTGTCATTACATAATTTATTAAACCCGTCGATAATATCACCAACTTTAGTAGTTAAATATTCATACAAATTTGGCTTAGATGGTTGTAAGTCAATTACAGCATCAATCATTATTGATATGGTATTAAGGTCAAAACTTTTTATAATCAAATCAATAGTTTCAGTAGTCAATGTCTTGAATAATGAATATTTAACATTAGATATAATTGCCTTACTAACTCTTTCCTTTTTGGATTTATTAGCTTGGATCATTACAAAACTCATATCAATCAAATTGTTTAACACCACAACATCTAAAACATCATGCAAAATCAACAAATTCTTCCATTCTAATAATATTAATAAATCTGTTAATGCTAATGGCTTACTACTTAATGGTCTAATGAAATTTAGAATTACTTGTGATTTGTCGTATTCTTCTATATAGACTTCCAAGATCTTGGTTATATAACTCCTTGATAAGTTATCTTGGTAATAATCGAACGTATTTAAACATTCTACCAACAATGATTCTTGATCTTCTGGACTTAATTCCTTTGATGCTAATTGTGATTGTAATTCCTTTAAATACGGAATTCTCTCGGTTTTTAAAGAATTAGATATCTTCAAATGATCAATCATATTTATTTTCTCCACCTTTACTTCTCACCGTAGCTCTATGGTCTAAATAATTGAGCTATGCTACCTTAAAGATCTCTGACTCAGTCTCTATATTCTCAAAATTTTTCAATGTTAGTAGTGTGCAGTTCACAATGTACCAGTGGTTTTTTTTTGCAGACAGTTACCCTGACCTAACCTCAAGTTGAGAATTGAGATTGTTGAAAATTTTTATCAACTATTACAATCGATGAAGAGTACTAAAACCGTTGCAGCAATATTGGTTCTTGAATCAATGCCTCATTATTGGGCGCTGTGGAAAACATCAAAGTCTCACCACAATTAATGATGTTAATTATCTGAGGTTGAGTTGATCATTCTTTATGTGTATAGTTCGTTGTATTGAACTCCTAATCTGGTTCTGATAGACTATATTTATTAGTTCTGGTATACATATGTTAGTTCTGATATACTATAGTATCGAAGTGGACGCAATTTCACTAATTATGGACCGGTCCGATCTAGCATCTATTTGTATTAAAATACTACGAATATTGATTGACACATTTCCACCAATCATGGACCGGTCCGGTTCTACAACTATTAGTAGATATCCTACGAGTATTGACTTCACTTATCATAGACCGGTCCGATTTTAAAAACATTCATAGACTACGTAATTGGAAAGGTAATTGCAAAGTATTATTGTGTCCCATATTCCTAATTTCATCTCTTTCAAAGCCCCTACAGACTCTAACTATTCCACTATGGCTTCACTGATTACACATGATCTTTACAAATCTTAACCTTAAACGGACTCATTATTAAGCAAATCTTTGCTGCATCTTCCCCTTAATTTGTAATCATTGATTTGGATCGGTAAAGTTTGTCTATTTCCGCTTGTTGGGATTCACCATCACACAAATTTCTAACCTGCATATTAACATTAGTAAAATGGTTAGTAAGCCACATATACACACACTTAATCAACCACAGCTTTCAGCCCCATATAAAACTAGGATCAATTACCACTTATCATTCATATAATATTATACAAATTAAAATGACAACAATTGCAATTATCGGTACTTCAGGAATCTTATTTGACCCAGTGGTCAATGCTTTAAAAAGTGAGACATTTTCTAGTAAAGTCAAATTCCCTATCAAGGCTCTTACTAGTAAAGATAAGACTAGTGATGATAAGGTCCAATATATAAAAGGATCAGTTGGTGATGATAACGTTTATGAAGAATTTAAAGGAATTGATGTTATTATTTCATTAATTGGTGCTGCTGGTGAAACCTTACCAAAACTTGAACAATTGGTTATCAAGGTTAATCCTAAGGTATATATTCCAAGTGAATTTGGTTGTGAAAATGAAGCTCTCCCTCAAGGTTTAGTTACGGGTGCTCTTGCTGCTAAAGTCAAACATGCTGAGTACGTTAGATCCAAAGGGGTTAAAATCGCTCAAATCAACACAAGTTTCTTTAAGATTCCCCCAGTTTTCCTTTATGCTTTCAAATCTCACATAGGTGTTGACGAACAAGCTGGAACTGTTACTTTAGTAGGAGATGATAGTGTTACATTTAGTGATAGACAATTTGATTTCTCCAAGGCAGTTGATATTGGAAATGCTGTAGCTGCTGTTGCCACTACTGACCCATCAAAGGTCTTATCAAGATATAGAATTAGAAGTGGTCGTGAATCTTTAAAAACTGTGGTTGATGAAGTTGAACACAAACTTGGTAAGAAATTAGAAGTCAAAAGAATTTCAAGTGAAGATCAACTTAACCTGCTTAAACAAGATGTTAATAATTTCCCAAATGCTTTATTAACTTATTTCAGTTTAGGTGAAGGTCATGGAGTTACTTACTCTGCCTCTGAAAATGAAATCGTTAACCCTGGTGAAAGTTTATGGAAATGGCAAACATGGGCTGATTGATTTTTCTTAGCGGATTTTAGAATTTCAAATAGGCTATATAGTTAAATCGATAATTCCTAATTTGACATAAATTGACATTCATAAATTGGTCCATGTCCCGCATTTTGAATCCCGTATCTTGTCTCAAGTCTCAAGCCTATCTGTAGAAGTCATTTTTCTCAACTTCGAGATCCACATCAATGAGTAAAGAGGCTGATAAAGTTAACCAATCAACCCAAGTTGATGGCGATATAGAACAAAGCAGTTTAAGATATGCTGCTTATGCAAATAGATTGAGAACCATCTTGTTAGCCTCTCATAGATATGTTGCTTATACTTCTGATATTGGTGAAAGTTTTAGACCAGTGGCTCACCCATATTTAGTGTCTATGGGTTATGCAGTTTCATGGTTATATATTCTTGGAGATGTCGGATTTGCATCATGGAAGGTCAAATTGAAATCCGAAGGTAGATACACTGACGGTTTATTACCTTGGAATTATCCTTACCCGGAACCAAATGCTGAAGCTCAAAAGGCTTTTGATCAATCAAGTCATAGTGCTGTTGATAAAGATTGGAGATTATCCGGGGTTAAAAGAGGTATTTTCCAAAGTATTGCTTCAATGGGTTTACCAGCTTTCACAATTCATAATGCTGTTAGATATTCATCAGTTTTATTCAAAAATTCTGCTAAACCGTTGAAAACTTATGGTCCTGTAGGTATTGGGTTAGGTATAGTTCCATTATTACCATACGTTTTTGATGAACCAGTTGAATATGCAGTTGATTTTGTATTTGAAAAGGGTGAAGAACTTTATAACAAGAAATTTGACTGATTTTCTTTGTAGTTTTTATATATTTATTTACACCATATAATAGAATCTTTTTTCATTTTATTTTTTAATTCATCTCCTTCGTTTCGGTCCTTAGTCATTTTTGTACAGTTCTTGGCTATTGTTGAACAGTCCTTGGCTAACTTCGTACAGTCTCTAGTTTTGTGGTTTAGAATAATTCAAGGTTCCACATTCTTTACAAGTTCTTGCATCCATATCGCCATCAAAGTTCAAGATAGCTTCCTTGACTTGAGTACCTAAATCGTAACAATGGAATTCAACTTCATGAATTTGTTTACGACATTGATGACAATACCATCTTAACTTATCCTTGACATCTTCTGGTCTATCTTGTTCAACTACCAAACCAATGGTATTTTCAAATCTTGTAGGATTATGAGGAGTGTTTCCTGGTAATAAAAACGATTCACCTTCCTTGATGAAAATGTCTCTGAATTCTCCATCATCTACAACCTTTAAGCACATAGTACCTTTAAATTGATAGAAATATTCTGGAGTCTGGTTTATATGATAATCAGTTCTGGCATTTGGTCCTCCAACAATCATGACTGAAAACCCTCCTCTATGAACCAAATAATTATTTACAGGTGGTTTCAAGAGATCTTGGTTGTTTGCAATCCATTTTTGAAGATCCAAAGGTTCTGGTAACATATTGTCGATGGTAAAAATTTGAGTGGCCTTACTAAGATTACTAACAGCTTTATAATGTGCGAAATGGGCTGACCTTTAAATAATATACGAGATACAGATGTAATATCATGTGAAGTCTAATTCTACACGGCAACGTTCCTTAGAGAAAGTATGAAATTGTTTAACAGAAATACTCAAAAATTTTAATGAATTACACAAGCCAATTCGTTGAACTACACAAGCCAATTTCATGAAAAGCCAATTTGTTGAAAACCAACAATGACTTCAGATTAAGCATATCAGTCACTCTCTGAAGCTTAATGTTCTAAAATTGATAAAGAACCAGTAACTACCACATTTTCTAAAATTGCACCATTTGGAATATCAATTTTATCCCCTTCATTACAGACAATAATAACTGTGCCTTTTAAACTGACGTTTTTACCTAAATTAACATTACCAGTAATAGTTAAATGATCTAATTCCAAGATTTTTGGCATATGAGTAATTCTAGATTGGAAATTAGATACCTTTTTGAAATGCGATCCTAATTTAATCAAAGGATTAGCAAACCCTTCTCTATTTGGATCTAATTTCAAAGCACCGTGTTCCAAATAGAATAAATCTGATTTGACTAATAACAAATCTGAACAAGTTTTAACTGGTAAAAATCTTGATCTTGGCACAACAATACCATGAGCATTGTTAAAGTGTTTAATTGAAGCACCAACAGCAGTTTCTAATTGTAAGACGTTGATTTCACTTGATCCATTAGAAATGGTTTTTTGATTTGGGATAATTTCGGATTTAATACCATTGGCTTCAACTAATCTTTTAATAGCTTTTAAGTTAATCCATAAATTATTAGTGTTGAAGTTTTTAAATTTTTTAATTGATTTGAAATCTTCAACATGTTCTTTTGGAACTTGAGCAATTTCTAATAATCTAACTTGACCATCATAATTGATTAAAGTACCACCTTTAACATCAGCTCTTGTTTTATCAGTTAATTCCATAATGAATTCAGAATCAGTATCAATCATATGATTTAAGATTTGTGGATTTACAGTGGCACCTAAATTATCACCATTAGAAACAAATAAAATTTCTTTACCTTGATTCAATAAATAATCTAATTCTCCACTACTAACTAAACTTTCAAATAAATCACCATGTCCTGGTGGATACCAACTTTCACCAGCGTCATCATATGATGATGGGACTGGTAATAAACTATCTTTTGAAATTCTTGGGAATCTTGATTGGTTAAAAGTACGAACTCTAATTCTATGACCTTGATATTTTTTAATGATCTTAGCAGTATCAGCATCAGTGTTAAATGAATTCATTAATAATAATGGAACATCAGTATCATAATTACGATTAAGATGTTCAATTTGTCTAACTGCTAAATCCAAGAATGTATTACCATCTCTAACTTCAATAACAGATTTTGGCCCAACACATCCCATTGAAGTACCTAATCCACCATTCAATTTCAAAACGGCTAATTTGTTTAAATTTGATGCATTGTCATCGGTTAAACTCTCAAATTTAACAACTTCATCTTTGTTTGGTGATTTGATTTTATCCCAATCCAATTGAGTGCCACTAACTTTGTCAGTTAAATATCTTCTAAATAATGCAAAAAATGAATCCATTTCATTTTCGAATTTCCTTTGAGCTTCTGGATCTTCAACAGTATCAACAAGGTTGTTTAATGCATTTCTCATTTGAGATGCTGCTACATTAGTTGCAGTGTTATCGAATGCCTAAAAACTTGTTAGTATTATACATCACATTAATTTAGAACAATTAAGTTACACAAAAACCTTTCAGAGCTCAGATCAAGTTTCATAACACTCAATTGGGCTCCAAAGCCATGTTTTCATCAAATGATACATACATAAGCAGATTGTGATTTAGCATGCTTTTTTGGTGTTAAAGTTGCCATGGTTATTGGTTTAATTAATTTTTTGTTTCTTGCTGTGTGGTATTCCTCGATCTCAACATTTTATGTATAGTCGTGTCTGAAATGAAATATTCACGATTTTATACAAGCCAGTTATTAACCCTGGCTTAGTATTATAAACAGGGATTGTGTTGAGCTTGACTAGGACATTGTTGGAGATGAATTTGCAACGTTCGTATTTGAATTATATGGTGTATTGGTTTAAGTATAAGTAATTAAGGCTCTTTTTAGTAAGGACACAAACGGGTTGGAGAAAGATTGGGGTAAAATCATTCGATCTTTGCTAAGGTTCTTTTTTGGTTAGATTGGGAAATCATTTTACATCTCGCCACGTTGTAGTATATTGGCCTATTTATTACTAACTCTAAATGCTTCGTTGTCTCTAACCAACCTCTACTATTATTTATGTTAGAAACTAATCAGGTTTCAATTGTTTACATTTAAGCCGGACACGACTTGGATTTACGACACCGTATAGATCTTAATATATTGGCTACATACTAAACAATAGTTAAGGAATATTACTTAATTTTACATTCAAATAAACAAATTACTAAACTCTTATATAAGTTGATCATAATAATAAAAGACCCATAGCAGCTAAACCACCAATGGCTAATTCACTACCAGCATTACCACCATTGTTGAAGGTTGAAACTTCTGGGGTGGTTGAAACTTCAGAAGTAGCAGAGGCTGAAGTTTGGCTTTCAGTTGATGATGATGCTTCTGATGATTCTGAATTATCACCTTGAACCTTCAATTTGATATCAATACATCCATCTGGAACTTCACCGTCAGTATATCTAGTAATAGCATATTGACTGGTAGAATATCTGTATGGATCATTGATATTTTGACAGGCACTGAATGCTTCTGAGCCATTAATTGAAAGATAACCTGAACTAAGATCTACTTCAGATGCACCAACAATACCATTGATTAAAATATTATTGTATAATGTAACGGTGTAAGTAAGTTCACCCTTTTCGTTATAAAGGACGTGGTTTGTTGAATTATAGTTTAAGGTTTCAGCTCCAGTACCAGCAAAAAAATAATTAATTCCAGCACCTTCATGAGTTGATGAGATCCCTTTGCCAGAAACAGCGGAGTTATCAGATTCAATGAAAAGTTCAACAGCAGTAGCTAAGGAACATAATGTTAATAAAGCGAATGATTTCATAGTAGATTAATGAAAGAATCAGGAAATCCAGCTAATATTTATAGTAGGCCGATAAATCATTTACGGCGCTCTTTTCAGGGGAAACCAATGTGTTGTTTTCTATATTTAACTCTCGGAATTAATTACGCATAGCTTACGGGCAAACATCGCTAAATGATAAACATAACTTACGGACTGTCAACAATGAGTTGTCTTTTTCTCTATTAATAGGTCCAGCAATCTTGTACCCTATTCTATATTTGTACTGTGGAGCCAGAATGTATAAACCAAATTTAAAGTTGCAGGCCCTAAATAATAAAGTTAAGTTCTTGTGGCGATAAAGTGGTTACATATGCTTGTGGGGTAATAGTCGCAGAGTTAAAAATAGAATTTAATTAGCAGAAAACTTTATATTACTATTGCAACCAGAAATCTAAGTAAAATGCAACACATCACGAAATTAGGAAAAGGAAATTATTAACTTATAATAATAAAGCACCCATAGCAGCTAAACCACCAAGACCGACTAATTGGTTAGCACCGTTTTCAAAGGTTGAAACTGCAGCAACAGTTGATTGTGGAGCTTTAGAAGCTGGAGCTTGGGAAGCTGGGGCTTTTGAGGCATGAGCTTCGGTAGTTGGAGCTGGAGCTGGAGCTTTAGATTCAGCAACAACGAAAGTACCTGGGATGGTAATGGTGGTAGCTTCTGGAACAGTGACGGCGGTTGGGACACATTTGTGTTCAGAACATGAGGTGATGGTGATGGTGGTGGCAATTGGACAGTAGGTAGTGTAGTCAGTAACAGTGACATCAACAGTGGTGGTGTTACTGTAGTGTGGAGCACTTGATGATGGAGCAGCTGATGAAGCTGGTAATGAACTGACATCACCGGATTTAACCTTTAATTTTAATGGGATACAACCTTCTGGAGCATTACCTGATAATCTAGTAATGGCATATTCTGATTGGGAGTATTGGTATGGATCATTGATGTTTTTACAAGCAGCAAAATCTTCTGAACCATCAAGTTTTAAGTAACCTGAGGTAACATCAGCATCGTCATTACCTGAAGCAGCAGAATAAACTAAGATACCGTTGGCGAGTGAAACACCCCAACCATTTGAACCAAGAGTTCTTTTAGTTTCATCGTAAGTTAAAGTTTGAGTACTATCACCACCAATGAAGAAATAGTCTGAACCAGCACCTTCATGTTTGGCACCAATTCCTTTACCAGAAATTTCACCATTTGATGATTCAACATAAAGTTCAACATCCCAAGCAGCAGCAGCGATGGATAATAAAGTAGCAAAAGCAGCGAATGATTTCATATTTGTATAAGTCTTATTAATTTAATTTATTTGATTAATAGAATGAAGAAAGAAAGAAATATGGGGAATTCAAACTCCTTATATAGTTTTTCCTTGACTGAATTAATCCGGGCCCTAAGCCAGGAACCATTATTTTTTATTTACATATTTCCTCAATAAAACTTACTATATTTAGAACTTGCGCATCGTAAATATGTATTTTTTTGATTGTTGCGTAATGTGACTTCTAAACTATAGTGACGTAACCTCATCACAAACAAATGGTTATTCCTTTAGTTTTGTCCCCAGATACACGGTTAGATGCACAAAAGGATATATGTGTGCTTCATAAATAAAGAAGTTGAGTATGATTAATGAAACAAACCTGGAGCTTACAATTATTTTGTCTTAGACTCACCAGAATTTTGATCCTCGCTTATGCTTATGATTGCTTTCAATTAAAGCCAAGAGAAAATAAGTAGGGCTGGCATAATGTGCACGCCTGTCTATTGTTGACCCCGAAAAAAGCCTATTTATAGAAAGCCAGGAACCCTTTCGAAGATGTGCGCAAATCACAAAGCTGACGTTTTGTATGGGGTTAAGAACGTTCGGATATGTACTCTCTAAATGTACATTAGTGGAAACTCATTTCCCAAATATTTTTGTTAGTTACTAAAAACCTTAATCTATTTATAGGGAAAAGGAAAAGTTTCCTAATTTAAACACAAAACTCTCCGAATTCGCTTTAAGGTTTGGCAGTCGCCAATCCTACCTCTGCCAACTCGTGGATTGAAGTTTACCGTTGTCGATTATAAAAAGCTGGTGCTTGGTTTCACTCCCAATCTGGCTTATTTTTTCAACTTCCTCTTGAGTTAAAATAAAATCCAATTCTAAAGATTGCTCAATCCTTTCTTTCTTACTGGAGGTTGTAATAGGGATAACACCCATTTGCAAAACCCACTTCAAAATTATTTGACTATTGGTTTTATTGTATTTTTCAACAAGTGAATCGATGTAATTGGTAAGTTTTTCATCGTTAAACTTGAACAATGAAGCTAACGGGTTGTATCCCTCGATCAAAATTTCGTTACTTCTACAATAATCGAGAATTCCTTCAGTTTGATTTTGTAAATTAGGATGAAACTCAATTTGGTTTATGGTCGGCTTACCATTAGGAATGGACCCCACTTCTTGTAAATGTTCCTTGGAAAAATTGGATCCCCCAATGTATCTAATTTTACCTTGTTCCTTCAAGTCAACTAATTCTTGCCAAAGGGACTTCAAAGTATAATCGAAACCATCTGCAATATAAGGACTATGAATCAAAAGAGCATCAACATAGTCAGTTCCTAATTCTTTTAACATTTGTTCAAAAGCTATTGTTAAGGTTGGAGGAGCTCTCCTACCTCTTACAACGAATGGAGCATACTTTGTAGTAATCCATAAATCTTCACGCTTCATATTCAATTCAGCTAACGACTCTTCAATGGCTTGACCTACCTCAACACATGTGGTATACATCTCAGCAGTATCAATATGATTATAACCTAACTTAATACTTAATTTCAATTGGTCTACTATAGGTCTGAATTTATCACTACTAGCATCCTTTTTAAGCCATTGCCATTTTGTACCTGTCCCTGTACCAATAGTTACAGGCTTTCCCGATCTAGTTAATTGTCTTATCATTAGACCCAAATTCAAAGCGATAAAAAGAAATGAATTGCACGGTAATTGCGAGATCTGATTTCTCGGCTTATATAAGTCGCATCCTATGAGGTCTTCTAGTATTGTGGGAGGCCCACAAGGTCTTATATAAACTGAACGAACTGACTTAAAGATCTACGTTCTATAACAATCAGCGGCGCCAAGACCATTTATCGCTTAAACGAAGCATCTGAATCGAAATCTGGAGTAAAAATTATTTCCCCCTTTTTCTTTGATAATTGCGAATTTAAGACTTTTAAAAAAATTTCTTATATATAAAAATTCTTGGAAGCAAATCTTAACCTTTGCAAAACTTGAAAAATTACAAGAGTATATCAACTTACAAGACTGCTAGAGAGTTAATGATATTGTAAGAGATAAAACAATAAAACTTCTCTAAGCAACCAATTAGCCCCTTTAATCCAAATGGGTAACTGTTAGCCATTTACGGTATTACTTCTCAGCATAAAATGATCTTCCATTACTAATACCGATATCACCGAATTATTTTATTTTTCTTAAATTCCTGACGTATAATTTGGGGTTATACATGAGAAATTTCACCCAATGAGAGAAATTACAAAAGTAAAAAGCGTTTATGCATAGACACCGTGCCAATCGTAGAATTATACATATACAGGGCGTTCCGGTCGAGTATAAACTGTTTATATACTTTTGTACAAAAAATACTTCATATATTCGAGGTATTAACGAGCTATCATATCAATTTGCTATTTTCCAAAAGCGATCGTAAACACTGACGTTTATAGAAAAAACTCGGATCTCAACCCCGGATTGAAAAGTGATCATCATTGCTGATAACAATCTTAAAAACAATTACAGTTTATCCATACCGTGACTAAACCCTTTAAAAACAACAAACTCCCTTCAAAATTTTTTTAGTCAGATTTAAAAAGGATTTACCATTCCATTGCATAATCATTTAACAAGGTTTCAATTTACCATTACAAACTATAGCAATTTTTAGTTGCATAGCATTTATCCCTCCTATAGTATATGGAACAGACAAGCACAAATAATTAGTTTATCCATATTAAAAATTTCAAAAAGAGAATGCTTAGTTTAAAAACGTTTAAGAACACCATGAGTGATACCAAAAATTCATCAAGGGAGTCTGATCCAAGTATCCCGAATAATGATACACGTCCTAGATCATGTTCTTTTGAGAATATAACGAGTTCAAGAAGCGGGAGTACTAGTGATAGCACCGATGATAGTATTCAAACAGGGTCAATATTTTCATCTAATTCATCTAATTCATCAATAACGTCAAGTATAACAGAGATAGATTCAGACTCAAAGCATTTACAAACCAATTTACAAGACCGCTTATTAATAAATAACTCCGGTGAGAAATTACCCGAATACCGTGACCCCAACGACCAATTACCTGACTATAGCCCAGGCTTAGAATCATTCGGATTGAACATACTAAAGTATGAATTTTTCACTCCTTACAAAATTAATTCGAGAAGATGTTGGCAACCAATGTTGATGGAACTTAATTCCACTCAATTGATTTTGTATAAACTTAAAGTATCAACAAATTTATCAAACCTTATTGTGAATTTATTTAAACAAAGAAATAAACTTGAAAGTGATCTTTATGGTAAAGATAAAGTACTTGATAAAATAGAGACAATCAAGTCAAATAAAAGTTTAAAGTCTTTGAACCAATATTATGACTTATTGAAAGATAATCAAACATTATTTGAGCCAGTATGTGATCGTCAACAGTTTCAAAAGTTATTGGATAAGTATGATACCGAAGTTTATCATGTTTATACTTTAAATAACTTAAAGACTGGTATAGCCCCAAATATAACTAAGACCGTAAGTGACATTAAGTACCATAATGTATTGAGATTAAGGATCGAGATGAATCAACTTTTGATACAGTGTTGGTCATTTAGTTCTTTGATTAATTGGTATTGGTTTTTAAGTGTTGGTAGAGATTTATCAGGAGATTTTGAAAAGATGCCTAAGATCAGGAGTGTTCCAAGAAACTTGCAAAGGCTCTTAGAAACTGACGGATTTGAAGACCACGATCAAACAAACGAAAAGGTTGATATGAATGAGTTCAATGATGATGATGATTGTATAAGTAATGTCAATGACTTAGAATCTTTCAAGTTACATGAAACAGTGGGTTATCACTGTGTAAATAATTATAAATTACTAACTAGAAGTACTAGTGCAGCCGATGAAAAGTACATGAGAAGCTGTTTACCCAAATTAAACTCATATGATAAATGGTATAGTGTGGTTATATCAGATAATTCAACAGGAGTCGATATTTCTTCAGATAGAAAGAACCTTTTCATAACTTACCAAAAAGTGGCTCACAAAACAAATGTGGAAGGAGGACTTTGTAGATACTTCGCCATAGAACAAGAAGGGTTAGTATCAATTACCGAATGAACTTTAAGGACTTTTTATGATTTATGAATATTTATTATACTACAATAACTTTAATCAATAAAGTATTATGATACACTATTTACTATTTGTACATCTCTTATTTTAAGTTTGTCGCTCCTTATTGTTGGATATTGTAACCTATCCATGGAGGTCTAGATTTTTACCGCACCTTACAGGTTCCAAACACCTTTGAGGATTGGAATTTGCTTCATGTCTTTACCAATTGGTATACATCCCCATTCTCAATTTTCATCATGATCATCAACCATTCCAAAGTAATTTTCTTGCTCGTTATTATATTGATAATCTTCTTCTGTGTATCCTGACATAACATAATTTTCAGCTTCATCACTAGGACTTAATTTGATTGATTGTGGTGTTTGTGGTAATTCATAATTTGAATAATTATTATATTCCATAGAATTCGAAGTATTTGAATTTTCCAAAGTACTTGTGCTATTCAAGATATTTGAGGTGATATTCCCACTAATGGTTTTGGTTCCATAAGGTAATGGTAAATTGATAAAATCATAATCACTAAAATTCATATCTTCAAATTTAGTTATGATTTCACCATTTAATTCAAATTGTCTAATTGAACCCCATGGTGTAATTTTTATTATACCTCCATTTGGATGATTGTAAATTGGCCAATCATTATTTTCATGGTCTAACTTGGTAAGTTCATCAATAGATTTCTTATTATTCAAATCCAAGTTATCAAGTTGTCTTTTATTCATACCTCCTCTTAAAAAAATACAAATTACCGTGTTTTAGATTATGCTTGTGCCAAACCCGTAAAAAATCCTATGAAATTTGGTATGGACTATTATTAAACTGATTATAAACAAATATTACACAGTAAAATTAATAAGTGAAAAAAAATAACTAGTTAAAGTATTTTAGAATGAAAAAATTCTTCGCAGTCAAAAGGCAGACTTTTTATTGCAAAACTGAAGATTGGCAGGCCGGAACCATGAAGATTTCAACAAGAGTCGCGCGGGTTTTCTTGACTGAAAAGGCAAAGGATGAGCAGCGAAGGTCCCCCTTAACTATGGGAAAAAGTCTAGACATTCGTAAAGACATTGTGAATAATGCGACACAAAAAAAATGGCTGGATGAACTTCATCGGTTCTAGTCTACGCGCTAGGGAGGTAGTGACTGAACCATCATTATCTTAACCAATGAATTTATGAAGGAATTTAAATAGGAAAGTAAAGGTGGTTGATAATCGTAAATATGTAAGTTTTTGAGGTTCAAAATCAACTGTAAATATTTTGAACTAGGATGTTCACAAACACCAAAGTTATTATGAGAGTTGTAATCAACTCCTTAAAAGTGTATAGTCCATATTCACCTAGTATAGTTCTTTTTAATAGCTTGAAAAACACATCTAACCAATCTATTGTACATTATAACAATGAACAAGTATTTTACAACCCCACAAACCCAAACCACATCATCCTTTCATAACACTTACCAAGCTTGATTTAAATTTGGTCGCTTCCCTCTCGAAGTTCTCGCACTACTTTCTCAACCAATCAACAAAATTTCAATTACTCAAACTCTCACTAAATTTTTTTTCATAGACACTCACAACTATAATGTTAAGATCATTTAAGCTTAGATCTATTGGGTCTATTAAACCATTTTCAACAAGTGTCAAACTGTTGGCCGTAATAAATAATGATCCTAAACCATTCATTAATGCTATGGGTAAAGAATTTGAAAAAGTATCCAAAGAATCATCAGTTTTAGGTAAAACTACATTCTCAGAAGTAATGGATGAAATTGATATGGTTTGGGGTAAAGATGATGATCCTAAAAATGTTGCCAAACAAAACACTAAAATTAGACATTTTACAATAAATTTTGGACCTCAACATCCTGCAGCTCATGGGGTTTTACGATTAATCTTAGAATTACATGGTGAAGAAGTTGTTAGAGCTGATCCTCATGTTGGATTATTACATAGAGGTACTGAAAAATTAATCGAATCAAAAACTTATATGCAAGCCATTCCATATTTCGATAGATTAGATTATGTTTCTATGATGACCAATGAATTAGTTTTTGCATTAGCAGTTGAAAAATTATTAAATATTGAAGTTCCAATTAGAGCTAAATATATTAGAACCTTATTTGGAGAAATCACAAGAGTTTTAAATCATTGTATGTCTGTCTTAACACATATTATGGATGTTGGTGGTTTAACTCCATTCTTATGGGGGTTTGAAGAACGTGAAAAATTAATGGAATTTTATGAAAGAGTTAGTGGTGCAAGATTACATGCTAATTATGTTAGACCCGGGGGTGTTTCACAAGATTTACCTCATGGTTTATTAGATGATATATATATGTGGGCAACTCAATTTGGTGATAGAATTGATGAAGTTGAAGAATTAGTCACCGATAATAGAATTTGGATGGCTAGAACTAAAGATGTTGGTATAGTTACAGCTGAAGATGCTTTAAATTATTCTTTAAGTGGTCCAATGTTAAGAGGTTCAGGTATACCATTTGATATCAGAAAATCTCAACCTTATGATGCCTATGAATTAGTTGATTTTGATATTGCCGTTGGTTATAATGGTGATTGTTATGATCGTTATTTAATCAGAATGGTTGAATTTAGACAAAGTTTAAGAATCATCGAACAATGTATTAATGATATGCCTCAAGGTCCAATTAAAACTGAAGATTATAAAGTTAGTGCTCCACCAAGGGGTTTAATGAAGTCTGATATGGAAGCATTAATTCATCATTTCTTATTATATACTAAAGGTTATGCCGTACCAGCTGGTGAAACTTATACTGCCATAGAGGCACCAAAAGGTGAAATGGCAGTTTACGTTGTTAGTGATGGTAGTGAAAGACCTTATAGATGTAAGATCAGAGCTCCAGGTTTTGCTCATTTAGCTGCTTTTGATCATATCTCAAGAGGTAATTTATTAGCTGATGCTGTTGCTATTGTTGGAACTATGGATTTAGTCTTCGGTGAAGTTGACAGATAATCAATTCTGGTTTATTTATTTATTAACATACCCTTCAAATCATAATTCAAAAATCCATGACAAAAAATCAATAAATAGAGAACTAGCTTTATACAGGTTAAAGTATATTGATAGTTCAGTATAGAGGTTATAGCTTAAGATTTATAGCCTAATGCATAATACAAATTTGACTTGCGCTTCCATCTATTGAATCTATAAACTATAAATATCATAAATATCATTAACCGAATATGATTTTATACATAACGATTAAACTACCAGTAGCTCCACCTAAAAATGCAAAAGTTTTAAATCCTGAATTATCATCTTCATAATTTGAATATGTGTTTGTAGGACGCTTATATATGAAAGGATCAGTTTGGTTAATGTTAATAGTCTCCCTATGTAAATCTCTTTTATCTTTCTTGTTAACTTGTCTCATTAAATGTTTAGTGACTAATTCTTCATCAAGGTCCAGGATATCGTAATTCTTGGTTAATTGTTTTAATATATTCTCTCGTTCCTGTTCAGTCAACTGCTTATTGATTATTCGTTGCTCAAACTTCAAATGTTTGGATAAATGCTCTTGATAATTGAAATGAGGTACATTAAACCTGTCACCATAATTAACATGTCTTCCATTGAAATTAGATCGATGATCTGAAAAATCTGAAAAATTCTTAACTTTGTGTCTGGTCCTATTCATCCTTGAACCACTTCCATAACTTCCGTGTTGTTCTTTACTACTATTATTAAAAGAATAATTATAAGTTTGACCACCTCCAAATCTTGACAGACCATTTACACCACCTCCATTGAAAGATCCCAGGAGGGTTAGATCGTATTCTTTCTTCTTCTTTTTATCTTTTAATGTTTCATATGCATTAACGATCCTAATAAATTTATCATTGTTGGCCTGACGTTCATTTTCATCAAGATGTGAATTTAAATCTGGATGGTACTTCTTACTTAAAACTTTGAACTGCTTTTTTATCTCTGGTATGGTCGAACTTTTGGGCAAGTCTAAGATCTCATAGAAGTTGATAGTGGTGGAATATAATCGTAGGAACCTCATTTGCTTCTGTTGACAGATCACAAGTATTTTAGGTTTAAATTATGTGCAGCAAAGTCTTGCTAAAACCTATATCGCGATTCGGATATCTTATCTTGCGAGCTAAACTCTAGTTAACAGAAGAGTTGAGGAAGAGACGACCCTTGAATGATGAATTGTCAATAGTGTCAGAGACAACATCCCATGCACAAACACGACATACAAGGAAATAAGCGGAACTAGGTAAATAACGGTGCACATTTATACAGTATGGTCACTAGATTAAAGAAGATCACTGCGCAGAACCAAATGGAATCAGCTAGAACGGGCTAAGGGTGCGGAAGTTTTCTTTATTCCCGAACTAAATTGGGGGCGTGGACTCACCATCATCATTGCCTATAAAAAGTTTTCAGATTCTCACTACCACCTTTACTCACTAAATTAATTAATTAATCACAACTAATAAAATGGCTAGACAAAGAAGAACAGCTCCAGCTCCAAGAACTCAAAGCAGATCAGCTCACACTGCAGCTTACCCATCAAATCAAGGTTATTCCAGACCTCAAGCTCAAACTCAAGCTCCACCACAACAAGCTCAATCCCGTCAACCAGGATTATTTGGACAAATGGCATCAACTGCTGCAGGTGTTGCCGTTGGTTCAACTATTGGTCATACCCTTGGTGCTGGTATAACTGGATTATTTGGTGGATCTTCTCAAGCTCCAGCTGAACCAATTGATCAACAATTAACTAACACTCAACAACAAAGTCAAAATCAACAACAAATTCATTGTGATGCTGATGCCAGAAATTTCACTAGATGTTTAGAAGATAATGGTGGTAACATGCAAATTTGTGACTATTACTTACAACAATTAAAAGCATGTCAAGAAGCTTCCCGTCATTATTAAGTCTAATAGTCAAAAATAGTATTTATTGAAAAAGAAAAAAATTGTTAGTCAATAGAATTCTAGATTATTTATTTTATTTATTTCTTGTATATATCTAAATAAATATTTATTTAAAGTATACCTCTATAAGGTCGAATGCTTTTGATAAAATCTCTCACTTCTTTTCTTCCTTAGGTTTAGAACCACTTGAACTGAAGAACCAATAACTTCCAGCACCTAAACCAACTAATCCTAGAGTGACAAAAAATTGATTTGATCCGCCCTTGTTATTAATTTCTTGTCCTTTATTATGTAAATTGTCATGTTCTAAATCATCAACAACTTGACTTGGTTTGACATCAGTTTGCTTATGATCAACAATTCTTTCATGGCCCAAATTACTTACTTCGGCTTTATTTAATTCAGGGTTAGTTGATGATTGAAGGTATTGATCTCTACCTTGAGGTTTAAAAGCACCATCCTTGGTGTTTTGCTTATGACCCTGAACCTTGATTGGGTCACTTCCCCTATCATGTAAGAATTCTGGTTCTTGACTAACTGCTTCACCACCATGAACAACATGTGCATCATTAGCTTCAATCTTAATACTTTTTGAAACTTCTTCATTTAACAATTCTTGTTCAACTCTTTTCTTACGTTCATGAGCAATATCTTGCTTAATAGCTTGTTCACTAATTGGTGGAACTTTTGGTTCGGTTACTTTTGGTATAAAGTCATACTTAAATTCCCATTCATTGATTGAAGTTTGGGATGGTAATCTATAAGAATCAATTGTTGAAGTATCGTTCTTGGCTAATGATCTTACGGTTTGATGAATTGATCTAACACCAAATTTATAGTATCTGTTCATTTTAACTATGATGAATAAATATTGAATATATAAAGGTTGACGACTCTGAAAATTGTGTGTGAGATTGGAAGGGATCTTTCAAGTCTGGGGTCATGAGTGAGGGACTATTGTTGGTGAAGACACATTCACGTTTGCTACCGAGCTTAGTACTAAGATTAGGTCCGATATCGCACCCATAGAGGTAATGGAATTTGCAACTTAAAATTAATAAATACTTCTTACATATATTACATTATTGACACATTCTATAGACATTGGGGGATGATTTAATTCTCATCAGAATCTGACCCACCTAACAAATCTTCTAAATATTGACTTGGTGGTCTTTTACTTCTAAACTCTCTCGAATTGTTAGTGGGTATGTCACTAGTCAAATCAACATTAGATAGATTCATGTCTATGAAACTTAATCTGGAACTAGAGCTATTATCTAACCCATATAATTTACTATCAAATCCTAGTGGTTGATCGAGGTTGTTATCTGTTGGACTGAAGAACATTGAACCTCTGTTTCTACTATTTAATGGTTGATTTATTGTTAGTTGACTTAAAGTTGAATGGGTCGATTTCTTTTCCCATATTGATGAATTTGAAGATGTGGTTGAATCACTTAATAATGGCTGATTATAATAATATTTTTCACTTTGGTGTTTAGCATAATATAATGATTTAATTGACATTATTAAATAAAACATGATACACCCTACAAAAATAGCACCTAATATAGCAGCTATTATGATGAAGACAAGATTTTCAGGTAGGAAGCTTTTCAAAATATATGGATTATTCTGATTACTTTCAACTTGTACATCATATGAATATGTAGCACTCGTTTCTGATGTAACTGATGGTAATGATAAGGTTGGTAAATCTCTAGGAACCAATTGAGCGTTAACTACCGCTACAATAATTAAACCTATTATAAACTTATCCACATGAATTATTGACATAATGCTATGTTATGGATTGATGATAAGGAAATTGAAAGATTTTATATCGATGTTTACTAAGGATTTGATGTAAAATACTTGCAGACGGGTTTGTTTACGTTTGCTTTATTTGTATACACCCTTCTACGCATTGTCAAACCACATTATCTGAGTCTGAAGGGGTATTGTTTGAAATTAGTGTCTATTAGTTGCCTTATTCCAGTTATGTTATTATCGTGAATCGTGATTCAAAACACCAAGAACGCGTTTTTAGTTACCTTCGTTTTCATGTATACAGGTCGCAATTCTGAGGCTTTAAAAGCCTAATGACAAATTCAACCACTAACGGCCTAAAATTACTGCGACAAGTGCGAAAAAAAACCTCCAGATTAATTTACGAAAAATTTTCAAACCTATATACTTACATCAAAATTGGGTTATTTTTTAAGACACTAAAACCAGTTGTTTCGGAGTTAAATAAAGGGTTAAGACATTTTTCAATTAAGTAATTCAAAACCAAAAGAAAATTTCACGGAATCGTTAATATAGATTTCCATAATGAACAACTATAATAATGAATATTTAGATGAAGATCTTAGAGAAGACAACCAGGCCAATCAACCAAGCATTTCGGGACCAGGACATCAAGTTACAGAAGATGATTTAGCCACAGCCCAAGCAGTTGCTGAAGCAGCATTAGCTGAACAACAGCAGCAGCCTGGTAATGCATTTAATAATGTAGGTCAAGGATTGGTTGCATCATATAGAGATGCCATGATACAATATTGGCAAGAAACTATTGATTCTATTGAGAATGATGAACATGATTTCAAGAACCACCAACTACCATTAGCAAGAATCAAGAAAGTCATGAAGACTGATGAAGATGTTAAAATGATAAGTGCTGAAGCTCCAATATTATTTGCTAAAGGCTGTGATATTTTCATAACCGAATTAACTATGAGAGCTTGGATACATGCTGAAGAAAACAAAAGAAGAACTTTACAAAAATCAGATATTGCTGCAGCTTTAACTAAATCAGATATGTTTGATTTCTTAATTGATATAGTACCACGAGATGAAGAAAAACCTAAAAGAAATAAACCAAGAACTAATGAATATCCAAATTATCAAAATTACCCAAATTATGAAAATTTCCAATAAAAACCCACTGTGTATATTATATGTAATTGTATAACGTAATTAAACGAGTCAATCGGTAATTCTCAAATTAGTAACCCCATGGATCTATGAATGGTCTAATAAAGTGCGGCTCCTGACAATTGTCTCATTAATCCCGAAGCAACCCTCATAAAAGCAATTCCCTAAATTGTCTAACTTTAAATAACCACCAAAACTCCTCATTTTTTGTCAATGATAAAAATTAATTCTCTAAGGTTAATTAAATTAAATTATCAGAAACCAATTTTTCAAAAACTAACTAAAATGAATTTAATGACAATTTCTCAATCATTGGATGAAAGCTATGAAAAGCATAAGATCATTCCTGATGTAGTTGATAAGTTTGAAACTCAAGGTTTGTTAACAATTGAATATAATGAAAATGATAAAGTAACATTGGGTAATACCTTGAAGGTGGCTAATACTCAAAGTCCTCCAAAAATTCAATTCACAATTAATTCTCCAAACCATAATTCCGATTCCGATTTTGAAATATCAGAACATGATAAGTTCACCCTAGTATTAACTGATCCAGATGCACCTTCAAATAAAGATCATAAATGGTCGGAATATGCTCATTGGATTGTAAGTGACTTATCATTAAATGCCACAAACTTAGAAAATCCTGAAACCTTGAGTACCATCTTGGATTATTCCTCAGCTAAAGAAGTTTTGCCATATGTAGGACCTGCTCCACCTGAAAAGACCGGTAAACATCGTTACGTATTCTTATTGTTTAAACAAGATCCAAATGTCCAATTGACTGCTCCAAGTGATAGACCTAATTGGGGGACTGGTGTTGCTGGTTCTGGAGTTAGAGATTGGTTTAAGAAACAAGGTGGTAGTAGTAAATTGTTAACCATTAATTTCTTTTATGCTCAAAATGAAGTTCAATAATATATTTACTATTTATTCAATTCTTCTCAGTGTATTATAATCTTTTGGACTCATCACTAATCCTTTACCTTTTTTAGCTCCTCTATAAATCACCTCTATTATATCGATTAGTTCTTGTTTCTCAGTCACTAGAAAATTCATCTTATTATTATTCCCCGTACCGAAATCACATAGCATATGTTTGTTTCGCCAAAAAAACATTATCGTGCAGGGATCATATAATTCATACATTTCGTTAAAGTCTGGAACTTCTTCAATATCACACAAATAAATGGTAGCAAAATTTTTAACTTTTTCTGCTATACCAAATAGTAATTCATCAATTATCATACACTCTTTTTCGTAATCTTTACCAAACCGTATAACCACTAATCTGTCGTCTTCTGAAAGTATGGCTTGATCAACGTGCCAGCCACTGTGTAAATGGGGTAAGAAGATTGAACCCATGATTAGTTTTGTGAGGGTTTGTGTTTCTGAGGTTTGAGATGAGAACTTTGGGAATTTCGCAACCTTTTTTTGCATCCACAAAACCAATTTATTTTAAAATGCCTTGGTTATGGAATAAATGTCCTGAAGTTGAAGTTGTCAGTTCAAGTAATCCTTCCCTGGCAGTAATTGAACGGGATAATGGACAAAGTTTGCATCAAGAAAGTTTTATTGGGGAAAGTAGTCCTAGTCCAAAACCTTCAATTGATTTAGATAATACTATAAGGCAACTCAAAAGTGTTTCAATACCACCTGAACCAATTGTTGATAATACTAGAAATGTAACAGCTCAAATATCAACCCACACTGATGCAGCTGAAGACACAGAAACAATTTACAATGACTCATTTGAAAGTAGAGGTAGAAGACTATCTATTACCAAAACCAATAGAAAATCCAGAAGTAAAAGTTCAAGATCCGTTTCGTTAACACCATTTAAAATCAGAGATAACTTAAGTCAAGTTTTCAAATGGAATGTACAAGATTCAGATGACGATTTTGAAGGTGAAGTCAGTAAGATAAGTTTAATAAATTTCAATGAGAATGAACACAAGTCCAAGCAAAAGATTGAATTCTCAAAACCATGTTCCAAGTTAGCCCTTATTAATAACGAACAAAATTCTGCTTTGAACTTTGAATTGTGTTTCTTAAAGAAGAAGTTAAGTTTCTTTCCATCATATTATAAGTGGGATTGTAATTTGATCGATAACAATGAAACTCAGACTATCACCAGCATTGAGTATTTATGTGAGGTAGATGAGTTTCTCAACACCTTAACTGATTTTACCAGCTACAGCAGAATTAAGATCTTTAAACGTGGAATCAAACCAAAGAGAAAAGACCCATTCAATATCAATAGTTGTAGCATCGATATAAAATTACCAGGGGATATGGAATTTGAAGTTTTCATGGAATTGGTCAAGCTTATAATCGATGGCAGCAGTTTAAGTCAACCATATATTGAATTATCGATAATTGGGATGGCATTTAAAAGAAAATCAAAATATTCCATCTTTTCCTTATACGTATATCCACCAATTCAAAGGTATGATGACATGAATGTTTTTGATCTTAATTTGGTGGTAGGTTTAATGGATTGTATTAAAGATAATTTGCCTGATAATATGCAGGAGATTATTGAGTCGTCAGTTATAGTTGAGAATAAGACTTTGACTACTACCAGTATTTACGGGTATGCCACCAATTCCTAGCTGGATCTACCAACACCTAAGTGGATCTACCAATATTCAAGGTTAGCCTAGAATAACACATACTTAACCAACACCACAAAGAACCATCAATCCACTCTCCACTCTCCCTATGACTTAAATGATCCATTAGCCTCTCGTCTTATCTACTGCGAAATATCTCAGTGAAAAATTCAAAATCACCATGTCAGAAATCGAATTAGGTATTACTGCTGATATGCATGTCCATCTTCGTGATGGTAAAATGATGGAACTTATCACTCCAACAGTTAGAGATGGGGGAATTTCGGTCGCCTACATTATGCCAAACTTAGTCCCACCAATCACTACTTTAGATAGAGTAATTGAATACAAGAACAAATTACAAGAATTATCACCAAAGACCACATTCCTTATGTCATTTTACTTGAGTCCCGAATTAACTCCTGAATTAATTGACGAAGCTGCTAAACAAGGAGCAATTCATGGGGTCAAATGTTATCCAGCTGGAGTTACAACTAACTCAGCTCATGGTGTTGATCCAAGTGATTTTACTAAATTTTATCCAATTTTTGAAGCTTTACAAAGAAATAATTTAGTGTTAAACCTTCATGGTGAGAAACCTGCTAAGAAAGATGATGAAGAAATTCATATCTTAAATGCTGAACCTGAATTCTTACCTATTTTGGAAAAATTACATGGAGATTTCCCTAACTTAAAGATTATCTTAGAACATTGTACTAGTAAAGAAGCCGTTGCTGTTATAAATAAGATCAACGCTGGATATAAACCAGGTGATGATATTAAAGTAGCTGGTACTATAACTGCTCATCATTTATCTTTAACTATTGATAGTTGGGCTGGTAATCCAATAAATTATTGTAAACCAGTTGCCAAATTCCCGCAAGATAGAAACCATTTGATCGAAGCTGCTACTTCTGGTAAACCATACTTTTTCTTTGGTTCAGATTCTGCTCCTCATCCAATTGAAGGTAAGGCTAGACATACTGGAGTTTGTGCTGGTATATATACTCAAAAATATGTTTTAAGTTATTTGGCAGAGATTTTTGATGGCCAACGTAAACTCGATAACTTAAAGCAATTCGTTAGTGACTTTGGATTGAAGTTCTATGACATTGACACTGCTACTTTAAAGAATACTGATAAGGCTTGGTTAGTTAAACGTAAATTCAATATACCTGAAATCATTGGTAATAATGAAATCACAGTTGTTCCATTCAAAGCTGGTGAACAATTACAATGGCAAGTAGAATGGAGATAAGAGTGTCATTTTAATGAACTTATATTACTTTATATATTTATATGCACACAAAAATTATCATTAATTTTCATTAGTTTCTTCGTTTTGAACTTCAGCTTGTTCTTCAGCTTCAGCTTCATCTTCTTTGGCTTCTTCAACGGTTTCGATTTCGATATCAATATCACCACTTGCAACATCTTCATCGAAGTTTGGAATCAATATTTCAACTTCGTTACCAGTGACTTTAGCTTTGATTTCATTGTGCTTGATGACTTTGTTGAAGGTGAAGACTTTTCTGAATCTTAATTCATTGTTTAAGTAGTCTTTGATGAATTCTTTAGTATCTTCGAGGAGTTCTTCATCGACTTCGGAATCTTGTTGTTGTTCTTGGGCTTCCGCTTGTTCTGGTTGTTCTTCAGCTTGGTCAATTTCTTGAATTTTTGGTTCTTCATTTTCTGAACTTGAGCTAGAGGAGTCTGAGTCTGAGTCTGAATCTGAATCTGAGTCTGAGTCGGATTCTGAAGAACTAGAACTAGAGCTAGAACTTGAACTTGATTCTGATTCTGATTCTGATGAAGCTTCTTCTTCATCATCTTCTTCATCTCCTTCCTCTTCATCATTACAAGCACATGCATCACAATCATTACATTCATCACATCCACCACAATTTTCACAGTCTTCATGATCATCTTCTTCCTCTTCCATTTCATAGTCATCATCACTTTCGTCAACCATAACTTTTCCACTTAAGCTTAATTGGTTTTCTAACTTATTAAATTTGATCTTCAACTCATTGTTAATCAAAGCAGGAATTCTTAACACCAACTTATGTAAATTTTCATTGACTTTGACTAACTCACAGTCTTTGCTGTCTTCTAAATCTTTTGATAAGTCAATGATAACTTCGTCACCTTCATTGAGTTCTTCGTCTGAATCATAAGCTAATAAATCTTGTGGTTCTTGGTTTTCAACATAATCGAGCAATTCATCATCAGTTGAGTCATCTTCACTTTCACCATTTGGTAAATCAAATCTATGTCTGTAAATGGTGATACCTTCATCTTCAGATGATTCTGAAGAATATTCAGAATCGATTTCCATATCTAAATCACTGAAATCACTTTCACCTGAGATTGGAATTATGTCATCGTCTTCAGATGTATAAATTTCGATTTCATCTTCACTTTGTAATTCGTCTTCGAAAGTTTGTCTTACATTTTCAAGTTGTAATTGATCATTTAATTCATCTTCATCTGATGTGTAGACAATATCTAAATCAGTAACGGAGCTGTCATCTGATGACTCAGTTTCTAAATTCTGTAATGCTTGAGCTTGTAATTGATCATTCATATCGACTACGTCAAGGATATCGGTTGGTTCGTATACTACTGCAGCGTATTCATCATCACTATCAGATTCGGATTCATCTGAGCTGCTGGAGCTTAAGTCTGAATCTGAGCTTGAGTCTAAGCTTGAATCGGAGTCTGAACTTGATTCAGAATCTGAGTCACTGGAATCTTCACTGGAATCTTCGCTATCATAATACCTCAAAAGAGCATCATTTAAGTCAGATACTTTACCCTTTGAATCAAAATATTCAACAGCTTCATTCTCTAATTCATCATTTAAATCCACCATGTCTTCGTCAGAATAATCATCTGATGAGTTTGAAGCCAAATCAAATTCAAAGACTTCGCCTTCAGAACTTGAGCTTGAATCTGATAAGTCTGAATCTGATGAGTCTGAGTCTGATGAACTTGAGTCTGAACTATCTGAACTGGAATCTGAACTAGAGCTTGAATCTGATGACTCTTCACTACTTGATAACTCACTATCTGATTCACTTGCACTGGTTGGTTCTTCAATATATGCTACTGAACTTGGATAATTTTGATAGTAGCTTCTATATTTCTTACCATCTTTATCATGGTACTTACCGTGATTATGTTGTTTATGTACCCTGGCATACTTTGGATATGATCTTTGGCCATATCTACTACCTGATCTTTTATTATTATATCTTCTAGAACCTGCCATTATGATATATGTTCTTTTGTAACTTGTTCTAACTAAAATTTTTCAGTGCCCCTCATATAAGTCTTGTGAGATGGCCATCTCGGTAGTACACGACCTCGTATCGTCATCTATATAAAGCAATGGTCTCGCACATCAATTTTTTTTTCCTTAGAAATCTCTTTGCCTTTTGGCTTAGATCAAGTGTAGTATCTGTTCTTTTCAGTGTAACAACTGAAATTATGGTTATTCTCTTTGAGATAACTTAATTTTATGTTTTTATAAACATGTTTTTTGGAAACCTGGTCTAATTTTTATTTCGTGTCTTTTTAAGACATGGAGTAAATATTGATAAAGTGTCGTTGCCATTGCACATTAGATGAATTTATTCGTTTAAGTAGGCTTCTGACGCATGCCATTCAATTCCATAATTCTTATGGATTATGGGATCCCTTTTAAGGAATTATAGTGATGTCATTATAGTTTTTTAAAGTGGATTTTAGAATGGGATTGGAGTTTTGCGTAAGGCTTACTTGGTCTTTTGCGTTTGCTTGCTTAGGTAAGGCTTACTTGGTCCTTTACGCTCACTTGCTTCTGTGCTTATTTGTGTGCTTCTTTCTGTGTTGTGTATCTCTGTTGCTCATCTATCATGAAAATTGTCTCGGCTATCTTCACCTCACTAACCCTCACCAGTGCGATAAAATCCTTACAAATCATTCTTTAGGCAAGTCCTACAAATTACTACAAATCATTAAGCAATCTCGTTTTGTGTCACAAACGCAAGAGATCGAACACCGATTATCATTAGGTTCTCATTAATTTGTTTTGTATCCGTTTATACAATCTTTAACGAGATCAAATGGCCCATCGGGCTAGTAAGTACCTACTGGGTTATACAGTAGAATCAGATATAGAGAATAATAACTTGTTCCCGAACTTATTTGAGAAGGATCCTCATGATAATGAAAGTATAGACTTGACAGGAGATTACCCTTTACAGCAAGAAACCAGCCGAGATAATCTTCGAGATAACGATGGCATGAATGATGGCATGGATGATGGCGTGGAGGACGATATAGAGGAATATGATGACGTTAATGATCTTTCTAATAATAACATCTTCAAGAGAAAAGAGCTACTACAAGATAATACCTACAATGAATCATTCGATGATAACGATATTGAAACCATTGAGGATTTTGAAAATGATATGACCTCAAATGAAGCCGTACAGAAACAGCGGAATTATTTCGAATCAAATTTTGACACCGATTCTGAAAATGGAACTGGTGATAATTATTCTTTGAAGTCATCAATAATTGAACATATAACACCATCTATGATCAATAACACAGATTCCAGCGATCGGTTTAAAATGTTAACTGTTTATAGTAAAGCATATAAAGCAAGACAACATGCAAATCTACAACAATTACAAGAGACTGGTGATGGTATACAATTACATGAATTACCAACTAATTCATCAGTTTTCAATTTGTCAAAGTTAGATGACTTCAATAAGTTTGTTAAGATGACGGAACTCAATGATAAGATTTACTCAAAGTATGAAAAGCTTAAGCCTGATGAAGATAATCTTTTAGATGTCATACGATCAAAAGAATTAAAACAAAACTTTTATGTCGGTAACACTGATAATAAAGGACAAGCTACATCATCAGGAGTGGCTAATAGTAAACGATGGTTTAACTTAGATTGGCCCAAATTGAAAAATAATGAAATAGTTAGAACCTCAGATTTGTATGTGGATGAAGAACCATCACCCTTATCATCAGCATCATCCGATAAGAACAGTTTCAATAGATACTTAAGCAGAGATTTAAAAGTACGGCATTTACAAATGATTAGTTTTGGTGGTACATTAGGAGTTGGGCTTTTCCTTAATAGTGGTAAAGCTATAAATATAGCAGGAGGATTTGGAACTGTGTTAGCATTTATTATTTGTGGTATAATAGTGCTAGCTACTATTGTATCATTCTGTGAAATGGTGACGTTTGTTTCCATCGTTGATGGAGTTTCAGGTTTATCATCAAGATTTGTTGATGATGCTTTTGGATTTGCTGCTGGTTGGCTGTATTTTTTAAGCTTTGCATTTGGACTAGCAGGTGAAATTGTTGCTAGTGTTATAATGTTATCATATTATCCAGAATTGAAAATTCTAACCAATAGAGGTAGTGTAGCAGGGTTTGTTACATTATTCTTAGGATCTATTGTTTTAAGTAATTCTATTAATGTCCAAGTATTTGGAGAAATTGAATATATCTCCAGCTTTATTAAGTTGATATTCATCATTATTATGTTTGTATTCATGATAGTCTTAAATAGAGGAGGATTCGGTGGTGACGTTATAGGGTTTAAATATTGGCAACATTCGAAATCAGATTTCGATCATGATATGATTTTTGGATTATTTAGACCAACTTTCAATCTAGAAGATGATGGTACAAGTCCACCAGGTAAAGGAGTAGGCGGAGATTTGGGTAGATTTATGTCATTAATGGTTGCAATTCTGGTAGTTTCATTTGCTTATAGTGGAACTGAAATTGTTTGTATTGCAGCTTGTGAAGCTAAAGAACCAAGAAAAGCTTTACCTTCAGCCACCAAAAGAGTTTTTTGGAGAATCATCATATTTTATTGTTTATCATCATTTTTAGTATCATTAAACTTATATGCCGGGGATCCAAGATTATTAAGATATTATAGTGGATCAACAGGAATATCAAATTCCCAATTTGCATCGAATTATGCCATTGAATATGTGGGAGGTGCTCATTGTAATAGTGAAGTGGCCATTTATGCCGGATACTCATCAGGATCTCAAAGTCCTTGGATTGTTGCCTTACAAACTTCCAATTTATGTAATATTAGTTCAGTTGTTAATGCTTTCTTGGTATTCTTTGCTGTAAGTTGTGGTAATGCTCAATTGTATGTTAGTTCAAGAACGATGTATTCATTATCATTACAAGGTAAAGCTCCTAAATTCTTAAGTAAATGTAATAGGTACGGTATACCATATTACTCGGTTGCATTTTCAGCAAGTTTTGGATTATTGGCATTCCTTTGTGTAAATGAAAGAGCAACAGTTGTGTTTGCAAATCTATCCAATATGATTGCTAGTTCAGGTATTATAGTTTGGTTTGCCATGTGTTTGAGTTATATAAGATTTTACTATGGTTTGAAACAAAGACCTGATATCATTAGTAGAGATGATCCAGCCTATCCATATAAATCATTGTTTCAACCTTATACTGCGTTTGTGGGATTGATAGGATCGATTATTATAATCTTAGGTATTGGGTATACGACATTTTTAAATGGATATTGGGATACTTTAACGTTTTTTGCCAATTATGGGACATTCATACTTTTTGTGTTATGTTATGTGATTTACAAGTTCATTTATGGTACGAGAATGCCAAGTCTTGAGACGTTAGATTTCGATAGTGGTAGAAGAGAAATGGATAGGTATATATGGGATGGTAATAAGGATTATAATCAGAAGAGTATTAAGGATGTTTTACATAAATGGGTGTCATTTTTAGCATAGGTGTGATGTGAGGTGTAGATGTGTGTGATGCAGCTTTGAGGTGTAGATGTGAGGCGTGAGGCGTGTGATGAGGCGTGTGATGAGGCGTGTATAGTAATTAGACGTGTAGAGCAAATGGACATGAGTGTATATCAACGTGCCATAGTTATTACCACCATTTCTAAGTAATGACCCTGTGTTAATTTAGCTCGCTTCAAAATCCCATCTCTATCTCTATCTCATCACTACCTCATCATCTTCCCGTTCTCATTAGATCAATTACATTTCCTATTTGGGTTTAATTCAGGTACCAAATGAGAATGCGTCTCAACGAAATTTTCAGGTCTAACATTTCACCTAAATCAGCTGTGAGTGTTTCTTTAATTGAATTGAATTAATAACATTTTATTCAATCCAGTACACCAATAGACCGTATAAAAATCAAATAGAAACCCATAGACTAAAGAAAATCCTAAAACCAAAAAAAAACGAAAAAAAACGAAAAAAAAGATAAAAAATTGAAAAATAAAAAATGTGGACACCAACTGCTAACTTCATTTATGGGAAGTTCTGTAGACCATTTCTTCCATTTGAAAAGCACCCCAATTTGATTAATGACAATTTCCAGAATTTGTACCCTGGAGATGAAGTTTATATCTTCGAAACTAAGAATGATAAATGGGCTAGAGGGTATGTTGTCACTAGACCATTTCCTAACGATTTTACCATTACCTCAGTAAATTTAGATGATATACCAACATCAAAGACCAAGGTGTTGATTTTCCCATTGAAGTTCATTGATGTGATTGAAGAGATTCCAATTAAGCAGATTATGGTTGATCAAGAGTATAATAATATTGTAGATGTTGAGAATGTGCCTACCATTCATGATAGTGAGAGAGTTAGAAAGTATGCGGTTGATGGTGAAGATTTCATCACCACCAAAGCAGAAAACAAATCCATACCAATGTTCCCAATCAATGATAATAAGAAGAACTATGACTTGTCTCAAGAAATCAAGTATGGATTGAATTTGTTGACATCCCATATTTTTGCCCTTTATTCTATTGGAGAATTTAGACTCTTCACTAAATTGTCAGACATCTATATTAAGTTAGATCAAGCCAGAATCAAGATCAGTCATGATTTGTTAACAGCTGATGAAATTCAAACCACTAAGGAAAACATCATTTACTTATTGAACAAAATCCCTAAGAAATTGGCTTCTAAGAGTGCAAGATTGAATGAGAACTCTTGTGACTTAGATAATAAAGACACTGATATTTCAGGGTATAAGACTATTTTAGCTAGAGACTGTACTACCGGAGAATTATTGAATGACGAGAATTCTACCCCTTCCATTATTGGATCCAACCAAGTTTACTGTGGATTACAGCCTAATTTCCCAATCAATTATCATCACCATCGCCATGAATTTGATTTGAACCCTAGACCTAATAGTAAATTTACTAGTGAAGCACCGTCACATATTTTGGTTGACTTCAAAGCCGTTAATGGTTCAAGTGCTTACCAACCCCCAGGATTTGCAGGTATGATTGCATATCTTTACATTAGAAATAACCGTAAACGTCTTACCGAAGCGTTTGCAGTTCATACTGATTCAGTCAATGATTTGGTTCATGTTGAAAAAATCAGTGCGGCGTTATTTAGAAATATACCTGCCACTGAAACTGAAAACACCCGAGTTTACTTAGTGGCAGTTTTGACTGAAGAAATTGATTTAACCATGAAACAAGATATTGGTACTCCCCAAATCCCCAGAGTTAAGAAGGGAGTTGCTGCGGGAGTGACTGATATTACCAGGATCTTTAGTAAGAACCATGGATCTTTAGCATCAGGTGAATCTCATCAATTTACCATTAAATTGTTTGGATCATATGTTAATCAAAAGAAAGTAGCAAAAGATTCAGATATTGTTAATGGAGGATGGGGTGAAGCTGTTGATAGGATCATTAATGGGTCATCTCATGGAATTGCAATTAATCCAAGAGCTGAGAAATTGACAGTTGCCATTAAAGAATTCAACTATCAATTCAATAATGATGATAATCAATTACAAAACTCTATAATGAACTTGTCAACTCCAATTGCCAGAATCAAACCAATCTTCTTTGATCCGTTGGCGGAGAATTATGAAAGAATCTATTTGAAAATGGGGAAGATCTCATTAGTTAATTCTATGTCTAAAGATGATTTATTGACATTTGAAGTTGCAACTCCAAACAACGAATTGATCACATTTGCTAAAGCATCCAATCAACAAGAGAAAAGATCATGGCAATTTGTTTCAGTATTTCCTGATGAAGTAGTTGGAGAAATCGTCAAGGTCAATGGAGTGTCACTTAAAAACCCAGGTAAAAAATCTCCAAAAGAAGATCATATCGTCTTGAGCTTATACATGAACGGTGTGTTAGCAGGGGATGGGAAATTATTGTATAAATCAGGTAATAGGTTAGTTGAGTATAATAAGAAGAAAAGTCATACTATTGATATTTTCTCAATCCATAATAATATGTTAACAGCTCAAGTTGAAGTCACCACTGAGTATATCGGTAAAGTTTATAATTCAGATATTTCTATTGATAATATCTTCCAGTATGAAACTTTGCTTAAGACTGGTACAAAGGGAATTGATGAATTATCCAATTCTTTGATCCTGTTCACTAAGTTAGATATCAATCAACTTATCAAGTATTTCCCAGAATTGTTATCCTACTTATATAACATCATCGAAGTATCAATCCAACAAGCTAATGAGTACCATGAAACTTCAAGTATTGAGATTTTACAAGATAATTGTTTCAAAGCTATCATTCATTTACTTGATACTTTGTTCGGTAGACAAGAACAATATTCGTATATGATTGACTTGTTTCTTAACAATAAACAATTGAATCGCCCACAGGTGGGAATCTTCTTATTACAAAGAATATCCGAAGTGTTTTCAAGAGCTGAATCGAATTGGTCAGTAGTATCAAGATCATTATGTAGGATTGTGTCAATTTTGATTAAATTAGCAGTTAAATCAATGACTAATGTTGGCAATATTGATGATTATTTACAAGCTTTACATACATTATTTAAGTCTGTGACCTTCTTCTTAAGTTTACAATCATCGACTTTGATTAATGATCAAATTTTAGTATTAGAAGTCATTGATTATATTCTAACATTCAATGTCAGATTAGAACAACCCAAGACATTACTGTTTATTGTCAAGTTCATTGATTCAATTGGAATTAGAGGTTTAGGGGTTAATGAAGATACTATTGTCAATAAGAAACCAATAGTAGTACCAAAAGATCATAAGATCATTATCAGTAAATTACTATTGATTCATAGATTGTTTAGTACATCATTAGCTAAATCTCAAGAAACATTACCAACATTGATCTCCAATTCAGTAGTGTGGGCTATGGAAGTATTATTAGGACCTACTGATATTGAAGCTACAAGAATTGCATGTAGTATCCTTAATGAAGTCTGTTTAACTTTAGATAAACATTACATCAAAGGTGATTGGATTGATGATCGTCATTTATGTTATTCCCTTACTAAGTTATTGCCAGCAATCTCAAGAACTTTCATCAAGTACAATAAGTATACCAGAGGAAACGACTATTTCAAACCAAAAAGAACATTTACATCATTGTTTCCTAATGAGTATCCTTTCAAAGAATCATCTATTGACCCTATAGTTAATGATGAAGTATTAGTCGAGGTCTTAGTAGAAATATCATCAACGTTCTGTTACATTGGTAAAATCGGTCAAAGTGTCAGTGGTGATAGTGGATTTGTTGAAATCTTGTCAACGGAAATAGCCGAGGATTGGTTTGATCCTAATAAATATTTAGCCAATAACTTTAAAAACGAAGACATCATTACCATTATATCCGGAGTTAAGTTAATCCGTCAAGGTAAATTCTTCCCTGAAGATAAATGGATCTCGTTGTTTGCGACATTGTGTCAAGGATGTCTCACTGTCTTAGAATTAGTCCGTCCATTATTGATTTCTAGTTACATCCCACCAATTGATAAATCCGAAACTTTCGATAGGGTCATATGGGGAAATTACTTGAAATCGTTATTGAAATTGGCATGTATGCCACCGGTTTCGGTTGAACATTTATCCGATATCCCCAAACTGGCCTCGTTATCGATTACCTCAACTATGAGAGATCGTATAGCATTTTTAATCAATGAAGCTTGGGATCATTTAGCTTGGGATGCTGTTGAAGAGGACATTCTTAGATTCAATTTGAACAAATTTGGTGGGTATCAAGTTGAGTTCATCAATAATGATTTTGCCATACTTCAAGATTTGATGTTATTTGCATTACAACGTAACTCAAATTGTCAAATTGTGGCAGTTAAAATCTTATGGTCGATTATTGTATCAGAGTATATTTTAAGTGATTCCATTATTGATGTTGAAAGAGAGTGTTTGATTGGATTACATGATATCTATAATCGTAATGGTTATAAACCTTTACCAATTGATCAATCGAGGTTTATTGAGAGATTGAAGTCAACTATCAGATTGGATAGAGAAGATGAAGCTTTCGGATTGATTTATAACTTCATTGAAACTTTACAAGGATTCTTATTAGTATTGAATGATTTAATTAGTGTCCCAGTTGGTGAAGAGTTTGATGATGATCGTACCTTCTATAAGTTGAATATCAATGCTTATCTTAAAGATGCTAACAAACCAGAGTTATTCCATTCATTTATTAATCAAATGTATGAAGATAATTTACTGAAGAATGATTTTATTCAAGCAGCTTTGAGTTTAGAATTATTAGCTTCAACTTATAGTTGGGATCATCATTTAATTTTACCACCAAGTTTCAAACCTAAGTTTCCTCAACAATCGTCCTTTGAAAGAAAAGAAGCTTTGTTCAAAATGATCGCTAGTAACTATGTTAAAGGTGATAGTTTAGAAAGAGCTACTGATACTTTCAATGAGTTATTGGATAGTTATAGCCAACATACTTATGACTTAAAGAGTTTTGCCTATGTCCATAATAAGTTAGCTAAATTGTACTTAGAACTTGAGTCATCTGATAAATTAACTCCTTCATTCTTTAGAGTGGGATTCATTGGTGCTGGGTTCCCTGCTAGTACTAGAGGTAAAGAATTGATTTATGAAGGTTTACCATTCGAACACATAACTTCAATCCATGAAAGATTATTAAGACTTTATCCTGGAGCAAGAATTATCACTGACGACTCAGAGGCTCAAAAGTTGAAAGAAAAGATTCAAACTGGTAGATACTTACATGTTAGTTCGATTGAACCAACCAATGAAATATCTGATAAATTATTCAATACTTCAATTGGGGTAAGACAGTATGCTAGAAATAAGGATTTAAGATTTTTCACTACTATGAAGAAAATCCCAGGATCAACTTCAATATTTGATTTATGGACGGAACAGACAACTTATGAAACTTTCCTTTCATTCCCTACATTAATGAATAGAAGTGAAATCAAGTCTACTACAACTGTTAAACTATCACCATTGAATAATGCCATTAGAACTATTGTTTATAAGAACAATGATCTTGTTCAATTAGAAAGTATGATCAATATTGCATTCAAAGAAAAATCAGATTATTCAAGTCTTTTCAATGATTTATCAAGACAATTGGCTGGTACCGTTGATTCTCCAGTCAATGGAGGAGTTGGTCAATATAGAACATTTTTCAATGATAGTAAATATGAAGGTAAACCCGAACATGCTGATAACATTAGATTATTAAATAATGCTTTCAATGATTTAACTATCATCTTAAGTAGATGTTTACACTTACATGGTAAATTGATTTCTCCTTCAATGAAAGTCAATCATAATGCTTTAGTATCATTATATAAGAAGAATTTCAAACAAGAAATCGAAGCTTTGAAGATTTCAACTGATTATGATAATACGGTTTATAATCACAATGTTAACCATATCCAACAACCTCAACCAACTACTTCAGATAAGAGGTCTATTTCCGGTACTTCAGGGTTTTCCAATGGTACTGGTATGAATTCACCGGCACACAGTTCTAAGTTGACTAAAACCACATCAAGATCATCATCAGCTTCAAGTAATTCAGGGTTATCAGGAGTTTCTGATAAGAATTCGACCAATGAGTCGTTTAGTTCTAATTATAAGAGAACAGCTTTGAACTGGAGGAAGGTTGTTAGAAATGGTTAGTGCTTAATTTATTTACGTTTTATTTGAACCATTGACTCTATTTGCCTCTATGCTAGGCTCTGTGCTTGGGTGTACCCGTTGACTCTCCTGCCCCTTCTTTTGCAGCCTATTCTCAATCTCGCTTACATAAGCCCAACCTTCTCAACGCTCACCAATAGAAAATTTTTAAGTCATAATTTGTAACTTAAATCAACCATCAATTAATTATCATGTTTAGAAGTGCATTCCGTTCTGTCCGTGTCAACACCTTACCAATCAAGGCCTCCGTTAATTCCATGAAATTGACTCCACTCATGTCAAGTCGTTTCTATGCAGTTGCCCCAATCACTAAAGAAGAAGTTACTAATCGTGCTTTCGAAGCTTTAAAAACTGTTGCTGCATTACAAGAATCAAAATTGTCAATAGATGCATCATTCCAAAACGATTTAGGTTTAGATTCATTAGATACTGTTGAAGCTTTAGTTGCTTTAGAAGAAGAATTTGATTTAGAAATCCCTGACAAGATTTCTGATAATATTAAAACCGTTGGTGAAGCTATTGATTATATTTATGAAGAAGAAAAGAATCTTTAGTGCTTGTAAATATATACGATTGTTGTGAGGTATTGGACTTTTGGTCTAAGTTACTGTAAGTCGTAGATTTCTCTCAAGAGGTGTTTTAGATGTGTCTGATGGATCTCTTTCTGAGTGTCCTTAGATGTGTCTAATGGATCTCTTTCTAAGTGTCTATATGATAGTAATATAGCAACTGTCCCTCTACCATGTGAAAGTGCCATATGTTAACACTCTAAGAGACCCTAAGACCCTTACTCCTTAAACACCTCCATCAGTTCATTCTCACTTTATATATGTAAGCATCCCTCAATTGTTCGTTGCGCAATGACTGTTGAAGACTTCAAAAATCATGATAAACAACCCCACGAAAACGATGAAACCACTGGGCCTGAAGAACCAATTCTCTCCCATACGGAAGATGAAGAGTCAGATGATGAACCTACAAGACCTGAAGATAATGAAAATGAACCATTACCTGTACAATATCGAGGTACTATAATCCCAGACCCCAATGTTGAAACCATTGAAGCTGATAGTGAATTAACTGCTGGATATGATCTAGATACTGATTATTTAGAATTAATTCATTTGAAAATATCATCATTGGCTGACTTGAAATTATCAAGGTTTACGAAATTAGAAGCAGTATGTTTAAGACAGAATTTAATTACATCAATTGTGGATGTTAAAGATTTGAGTGATACATTAGAAGAATTAGATTTCTATGATAACAGAATCAATCATATTTCAAGTAATATTGGCAAGTTGACTAACTTAAAGAACCTTGATTTATCCTTCAATAAGATCAAGAACATCAAGAACATTGAAACATTGGTTAATTTAGAGAACCTTTACTTTGTTCAAAATAAAATCAAAGAAATCAAGGGATTAGAGTTCAACAAAAAATTGACCAATCTAGAATTAGGTGGTAATAAAATTGAAGTAATAAGTGATGTAATGAATAAATTAATTAATATGGAAAAGTTATGGTTGGGTAAGAATCGAATCAGTAAGTTTGAGAATTTAAGTAACCTTAAGAATTTGAAGATATTATCAATTCAAGCTAATAGAATTGAAAAATTAGAAGGATTGGAAGAACTAGAAAATCTCGAAGAATTATATGTGGCCAATAATAAAATCACCAAGATTGAAAATTTACATAATAACTTGAATTTACAAGTTTTAGATATTTCATCAAATGGATTAGAGCATTTAAGTGGATTATCCCATTTAAGTAAATTGACAGATTTCTGGTGCTCATATAATAAGATATCTGACTTTAATGAAATCAATAAAGAATTAGGGAAATTGCCTGAATTAGATACGGTTTATTTTGAAGGTAATCCCGTACAAACATCGAATCCAACTGCATATAGAAGAAAGTTGAGATTAAACTTGGGTGAATCATTAGCTAAAATTGATGCCACTTATGTGCATTCTTAGGTATTTGCGCAGTGTATATCTTATCTGTAAATAACGTTCTAAGAAATTCCTCATTTCCTCAGATCCCGTTGCTAGCTAATGTGACGCATTATCGCACATGTAGGTTAACTATAAGTTCTTATAGATTTTTAGATAGTGTAGGTGTTGTAGATGTTTGTAGGCATTTGTGTTCATGGTACACACTAATAAATGTCGATCTCTAATCAAACTTTCAATCTCTAATTAACTTAAGTCAATCTCTAATTAATCATCTGAATCATATTGGTCATCACTCATATAATTTCGCAACAATAGGAGACCGCTATATAAAGGACCGAATCCGGCTAATAATTTAGTTCCCCATTTTTTTTATACATCGCTTTTATCATAATGAGTTACGTTAGTCAATCTATTTATAATCATAGTGAATTCGAAAAACCAAGTGTTAGATCACAAGCTCCAAATAACTTCAGTTCTGAAGATTTATTACCAAAAGTCCAAGCTTATGGTGAATTAAATGATAAGGATATAGTCTTTAAAGAAAACTTATTTAATGAATTTGATGATGTTAAATTAAAGGAATTACCTGATAAATATGTGATTCATTTTAAAGATCATGATATCAACAAGAAGGAATTAAAAGTGGATTTCAATAGGGAAGAAAACGAATTAAATTTGAATATCTCTGAAAAGACTGTTAATAAAGTTGGTGAAGAAAATTGGTTTTGTCATTATGAAAGTAATATAAAATTTGATAAACCAGTTATATTTGATGAAGTCGTTCCAAATATCGAGAAGGGTAATGTTGAGATTTATGTCCCAAAAGTTCATAAAGATAGTGAGAGTGGATTAAATATGTCTTTAAAGAATACATCAGTTGATGCATTTAGAAAGGCGTAGTGTGGTTGTAGATTCTATAGATTAATATAATATTGTTCCCCTATCTTATATACAATTATCGTATCCTCTGGTTAGTCTCTGGCATATCTGGCAGCATATCTGACTAGTCCAAATGAGTATCCTCTGGCTTATAATTATCTAATACTATCCTGTACATAAATGAAGGAGCAAACCCTCCAATATTGGTTATATAAATGTCAATATGTTCAGGAGGTATATAATCATTTAAAGGATTTGAAACCAAATCAACATTATCAACTAATTCAAAATCTGCATAGTTCAAGACCTTTCCTGAATTACCAACTTCAATTAAATCTTCTCTATTATATGGATATAATGGTGATAATTTATATAACCCAGCTACTGCGAACACTGGAGTACGATTTTCTTTAGCACATTCAACTACATTAGAAACTCCTGAATTGGATAAACATCCTCCATTGGCAAATACTGAACTTGATCCAATTATGACTTTACCAACTCTTGACATTACCGCAAATACAGTTGTATCAGGAATTAACACTGTATCGATCTTATTATCAGCTAATGTTTTGACGAATTTATGAGCTTGATCTATACCATTAGGATAATTTTCAGTGACTAAAACTGTGAATTTTCTTTTAGATCTGGCTTTGATTAAGAATTGTAACACTGTTTCAGAATTTGGAGTAGGAGTTAATAAGATTTCATTATCATGAATCAAATCAACTGACATGGTTTCCAACCCTTCATCAACATTAGAGATTTCATCGATTAAATCTCTTATCCCTTGAATTATGATACTTCTCATGTCACTGGTTTGTTTCTTCAGTTGGTGGAAAGTCTTCGATTTGGATTCGGTCTTTTGGGTAGATAATAAACTAAAGATCGAACTCATCATAGTATGATCGTTGTCTTCATTATCTTCTTCGATTTCATCTCTTATTATTGCTAAAACTCTTCTAACAATATTCCCACTAATAATTTCTTTAGGTTGAGCATCTTCAAATTTTTTACCAACTTGTCTAATGATAGATATTAATTCATAAGGATTATTCCATCTGGCTGCAGATATTACTCTCATCAACACATGAGATATCTCAAGGGCAATGGTCTTATCACCCACTAATTGATGACGTCTTAATCTATCGACTATTGGATCTATTAGGGTAAGAATCTCTGGTGTTAATATCATCTACAAATTTGTCAAATGCGCAATTTTTTTCAGGGATTTATAACTTCAATACACTCATTTGCACCGCTTGAAATATGACTGATTTTAATAATGACTTGGATAAAGCATTGGATATCCTTTATGATTATTCCAAGACGTTCAAGTTATCAATTGATTTGATCCAAAAGTTATCCCAACAATTGAAATTAGACACTTTTATAGACACTGATGCTTATTCACATTTACTTGATCAGCCGTTAAAGGATTCACAAGGCACCATTATAAAGTTCCAGAGATTATCAATTGCAGGATCATTAATCTTAATTGATATTGATTTTGTCGATTCAACCATTTATAGAGTATCGTTCTCACTGGCAAATCAATTAGACAATATTGAATCCCAAACTAATCCTGAATTACAATCTTTACCAAACATTGAACAACAAGATGATATAAATCTTATCAATTTGGACTTCAGTAGTAAATCTGTTAACTCCTTATTGAATAGTAACGAAATTGAAAAAATCCTATTGCAGAATTTACAGTCAAATTATTTAGGTGAGTTCCCTAATAACTTAAAATATTTAGCTAGCTTAGATCGATTATCTACATCCCAAACTGATTTGTTCAGTTATATAGATAACTTGGGGTTATTGTTAACTAGCTTATATCATATAGAATTGGATGGCTTGAATATTGAAGATAATTGGGGTTATAAACAAGGATACTTAAATTCCATTGGAAAGATATTATTTAATATCCCAAAAGAAATTGGAATTCTAATCGAATTTTGGCAAGATTTTAAGTACAAAAATCATCAACAATTACAAACTAATCATAAGTATCATGTACTTTTAGATGTGAATACTAGACATTTCTCATCACCTATTGATTATATAGGTGAAGCTAGAGATTCAATTTGGGAAATTAACAACAAGAAATATCAATTCAATTTCCCTGATGATTCTTATCTTATTCCTAATAGAAATTCATCAGTTACTAAATTTCAGCCAAATTGGAATTTATCATTAAACTTAAATCACGTTATCTATCTTCCTATAAATGTGTTAGAATTTATAGGAATCAATTATTATGAAGTTGGCCAAAACGAATATAAATTTTATGATAAGTTGAATGACGAGAAAGAAATATGTCTTATCAATAATGATAATAAGAAAATTTGTATCAAAAGTGAAATTCATTCCAAATTCTTACCCATTAAATTATTAACTATTAAAAGACTTATTGATATCCCGTCGTTTTTGTGTATATTTAGAAATCATTTGATGTTGAGTAGTTTATTGGATCAGTTGATAATATCATGTCAAGAAGATAAGCCGATACTGGCGATTAATGAGAATGTTAGTACCTTAAAGAAATCATTAAAATTATCTAATGATGTAACTGATGATCAAATATTTACCCTAAATTCATTGACATCGAACCATGATGTTTCATTAGAAGAGTTCCTTAAAGAAACCAGTCCAGTCGAACTGTCTCACAATGATGATTTGATCATCAACATCAATGATATTTCTTATAATAAAGGGTTTGCTATAGGTATCACCATAAATGGTAAATTGACTAAGGACATAAATGTTGAATTCAAGATAATAAATGGCCAATTAAAATCTGATGGTATGGTTGATGAAGAAATCAAATTCATCAATGAATTGGAATTTACTGAAGATATATTGCAATCTTTAGCCCTGGTTTATTAGCCCTAGTGCCTGCCAACCCCGGTCTAAGTAAATGACAACAAATATGTCAAGACCGCGCTGATGGAAAAATTTTAAATTATGATATGAATTATTTAACATCATCTATACTACCACCAACATCAATAAGAGATGTCATATCGTTAATTGTCATTTTGAATCATTTACCGACTTATATTAACGCCATGATATTGACGTTTTATACGTTGTCAGGATCAACCAAGATTCTAAGTGGTAAATTGTTCACTAAAGCATTCTCAATTGGAACTAACCATGAATACAGCTACAACAAGTTCAGTTCCAACTCCATAAATTATTCAAAAATGTTGATGACAGTGTTTCAACTAATATCAATTGGGTCCTTAATGACGTTATGTATCATAAGTCTATCAAATTACAAACTATTTTATTATATAGAGATATTGGCCAAGACCATTGTAACCACTGATTGGATTGGCTCTCATCATCATCAGGTCCCGATAATATCAAATTCACAAAGCTCACAATACAATTTCAATGATTTTCTTCATTCGGTTTTAAATGATAAGTTTGTGAAATTCATTTGGTGTTATTTCATAATATTATCAATCGAATACTTGAAGAATAATTTGAACCCCAACATTGTTAATAACCTTATAATATCAAAAGATTTCACCATTCTATTTTCAGATCAAATTTTCTTAATTCCATCATCAAATAATTTGAATCTATCAATCAACAATATTCAAGGTATAATTGAATTTATTAATGAAAATTTATGTAAACTCATTTACTATGAGTTTTGTCTAAATGTCATAATGATAAAATTCCATTCCATCTTTTCCATCATTGGATTGAAAAACTTATCAAATAATTTGGATCAATTAAATAACTTGAATCCTAATATTCCAATAGCATTTCAAAAAAAATATAAGAACGATGAAAATGTTGATCTAATAGTCAATAATGATATCATTAGTTTGAATGTTGAATTACTAGAAATTTCATTACCCAAAAACATTGCAAATTCAAAATGTTATACGAAATCATTAGGATCAATTTCCACCAAGAATTTCGAGACTTTTGTGTTTAAATTATTTTCAACAAAATCTAAGAATTATGGTAATATCAAGTTGAATAAGAATTCCAATTCAGTATTTATCCTGGATCAAAATTTATCAATTTTGCAACCATTCTGGTCATTATTGGCAGTAATAAAATTACTAAAGAAAGTACCAAATTTATTTCAAGGTAAATTAACTAATCATAACCTTAATAACAAGAATTATTTATTAGATTTATCATTACCTAATAATCTTAAAGTCATCATAAGATCAGTTCAAGATACTAAAATTGTAGTTGAAATTATGGATATTATGGAAAACATTCAAATTGAAGTTAATGGCATATCATGGGAATTTTATCAAATTATTAATAACCATATAATAATTTATGGATTATCACCAAAGTTTCATTATGAAATTAAAATTTTCAATCCTTACAAATCATGTAATCTTATAATCAATACCTCGTCAAATAATGAGATTCTATCAGATTCGGTGGAAATGTCTTCATTATTGACTTTAAAATCAAGTATAATTTCAAGTTTACAAAATATAGAAAAGATCAAAAATCAATTAAAAGATTTTAAAAAGGATGAAATTAAACGTCAAAATGACATCAGAAAAAATAATGATATTCTTAAAGATAAAATATCCAAATCAACTTCAGTATATGATACGTATTTAAGAAAATTGAAGAATTCACAACAATCGATTCAACAATATGAAAATGATATTTTAAACTTTGATAATGAACTGAGAGAACTTGAATTGAGTAATCAACAATTTGATCAACAAATCGATCAAGCTAAACATGATATCAATCAAGTTAAATTATTTATTGATAATTACAAGCAATCCATTAATGAGTATAATGTCAAATTAAAACTGAAACAAAGTGAGAAGTTTTCTTATTTGAATAAGCTTGACAAAGTGATTTATAAGGTCAAAGAGATTGAAAATGATATTGTTACTTATAATGAAAAAATTGATAATTTGAAAACTTCAATTTGCTTACAATTAAAGAAGAAATCAAATAATATCAATGATAAATTTGATACGATTTTGTTAGCAGTTAAAAATGAGAATGAAAGAATTGAACATGAATTAGGTAGGGATAAAGAGTTAACTAGAAAGTGATATATCACTAATAATCAATAATGAAATATATGACTATAATGATATTCTCTATGATTTATCCCGCAGCCCACTGCGCTTTGTATTAGAACGAGTTTTGCCTCATTGATTTATATTTATAATTTTTGGAAGTTAACATGGATATTTAAATATTGTTTAATATCTATGACTATTTGAACAGAATAAGAGACACTTTTCAGTTACTTCTCAAAGTTGTGAAAAAATTTGGGTTGAAGTCAGCTACTACCTCATGTCGTTGACATCCTTTTATTCATACTATTTACAACTATAACTCCTCATCCATCTAATCCATCTATCTAAATCTAATCCATCTAACTCATTCGTCTATCGAACTTCCTATGTTATGGAACCTCCTATCATAATAAAGAAGTCCTCCGGTTTTGATTTTCGTATTTATTATCACATCAACAACATTTACCACCCATATCTCATGATTCTCAATCTCTATGACTTTATGCTTACTACAAATAAAAATTCGTTCGCTATCTTTTAAAATCGGTATCTTATACTTGTTGTCAACCTCATGAAACTTCCAATCGTTTACATTCAAACTATGGAATGGAGTTGTCATTTCATGAAAAATTTCTCCATCTTTATTTTCACCTTGTGATATGATCTTCCCATCGGTTCTTTTAACTCCTTTGGCAAAAATTCTTCCTATCCGACTGCCTTTAGCTGTTGGCTGCATTAAATGTATTGCCACTAGTCCATTGTTTTCATGTAATGTACTTGAAGTATAACTAGGTAAATGTAAATTGAATTGTAATAATGGTTTGGGAAACACTGAAAGAGAACTAACTGATCCTAATGTCAGTCCATGTAACACTCCTTTATCATCTATGGGAACTCCTGCTGTTAATATCATCGCCTGGTTAGCAATTCTTGCCATTGAACTTCTAAATAAATCATTTAGGTTCTTGGTACTATAATGTCTTAATATCATCAACGTTAATTCTCAATTCGCAACCTTATATTCTATTTTCTACCAAGTCATGAACTTCAGAAACTTAAACTATATGATAAAAAAGTTACTGTAACGAATGGCAGGAGACGAAACTTCAAAAAGCTAGAACAGTTGATGATCTAATAATCTTTGAGTTATATTTGGCTTATGCAAAATTGCAAAAAAAGAAATGCGCACTCCCGGAATCGAACCGGGGGCCCAACGATGGCAACGTTGGATTTTACCACTAAACCAAGTGCGCCTTTTACGAAAATGGAACGCTCAAATAAGTTTATAATCATAAGGGATCAACTATATGGTGTACCGGTGTTTTAGGGGTTTCCTTAGTTTAAAAAAAAATCATTGAATTTACCTGAAAAGGTCTTACAGGTAGTTTTACCACTATTACATAACAAGGTTGTGTCTGACAAATGGGAAACTAGGGAAGGTGCTATTTTAGCATTTGGAGTTATAAGTAAAAGTTGTATTGAATTATCAAGAGATAAATTACCAGAACTACTACCCTTTTTAGTTGATAGATTGAAAGATCAACAACCAAGAGTTCGTCAAATCACATGTTGGACCATTTCAAGATATTCAAGTTGGAGCAGAGGAAGCCCATGAAGGTGGACAATATGGTAATTACTTTGATCCTACTTTTAAATCCATTCTTAATTGTGGGTTAGACCAAAAGAAGGTTGTCCAAGAAGCTGCTTGTTCAGCATTATCATCATTTATAGAGCAATCAGATCCTGATTTGATAAGTCATTATTTAGTTGATTTATTACAGTTCTTCACGAAATGTTTTGAAATTTATCAACGTAAGAATCTAATAATGGTATATGATTGTTTGCAAACTTTTGTTGAAGCTATGAGTTATTCAAGGTTATCATCAAAACCTGAACACATCAATAGTTTATTACCACCATTATTGAATAAGTGGCAGATGTTAGATGACAACAATAATGGATTATGGCCGTTGTTAGAATGCATGGCATCAATTGCTGCAACTTTGTGTGAATTGTTTGCACCTTATGCTGTTCCAGTTTATGAAAGA